>JAADVR010000197.1:0-47501 GCA_023335855.1 Pythium scleroteichum
CCCCCCCCACCAACTCAACTCAGTCTCCAGTCTTCCATGCCTCGCATCGTCATCATCGGGGCTGGTGCTGGCGGCGTCAACGCCGTGCAGACCTTCGCCAACTCGCTCAAGGCCAGCGACAACGTCGAGGTCGTGATCCTCGAGAAGAGCAAGTTCTTCTACCACACCATCGGCGCGCCGCGAGCCTACACGGAGGAGAGGTACGCCAAGAACATGTTCGTTCCGTACGACAACGTGGTCCCCGCGCACGCCAAGTCGTTCGTGAGCTTCGTGCGCGCCGTCGCGACGTCCATCTCGCCCAACTCGGTGGCGTACACGCCGATTGGAGACGACGACAAGCCGACGGACTTGACCAAGACCATCACGTTCGACTTCCTCATCATCGCCACAGGCAGCTCCTACACCGTGCCCATCAAGCAGGACCCGACCAACTTCTCACGTGCGTACACGGAGCAGAAGCTCAAAGAGATCCGCGACCAGATTGCCAAGGCCGACAAGATCCTCATCGTCGGTGGCGGTGCTGTCGGCTGTGAAGTGGCCGGCGACATTGCGACCCACTTCCCGAACAAGCAGGTCACGATCGTGTCGGCCCAGCCCAAGCTCGTGGCGGGCGATAACGTTAAGGAGAAGTTCCGTGACAGACTGGCCGAGGAGCTCAAGCGCCTCAAGATCAACGTGATCCTGGGCGAACGACTGACCGAGCGACTGACTGGTAACGTCTTCGAGAAGACCACCGTTCGAACGGACAAAGGCACGGAGATCGAGGCCGACATCCAGCTCTTGTGTGCGGGCTCCAGCCCGGTCGCTGAGCTGGTCGAGGCGCTCGATGCCTCGCTGATCGACTCGCATGGCGCGATCAAGGTGGACGACAAGCTGCAGCTGGACAGTGCCAAGTACCCGAACATCTTCGCGATCGGTGACGTCGTGAACCACCCGACGCCCAAGATGTCGTACTACGCTGGTGAGCAGGCCAAGCACCTCGCGTACGAGCTAATCGCTGTGGTGCGCAAGTCGCAGACCCAGGTCACGAAGCCGTTCCCGCTTGTAACGGTGCAGGCGTTGATGGTGCCGCTCGGTCCGGACGGTGGCGTTTGCCAATTGCCGCTGTTCGGTGGCTGGGTGCTCGGCGACTGGACAACACGCAACCTCAAGTCCAAGGACTTGATCGCCAGCCGTATCTGGGGCCTCCTCGGCGCCACGCTGCCCAACTAAAGCCTGCCATCGTGCAGAGGAAAAAATGCTCTTTCATTCATACTTCAAGTATATTTTACAAAAAAATCTCTATAAATCGAGTTTTCTCAGTTGATTAGTGAAGGACACTTAACCGTCTTCCCTTGTCTAACGAGACCATATTGTATAATTCTCTAAGGCTACTAGTTCCCAAAGCTTTCAGTTAGACCAATATATTCATAGAGGCCTCCAATGATGTATACGTTATAACGGTATCGCTAGGTTTCGACAGTGTCGTTAGACGAGGGATGGTTGCACTAATATCAAATCTATTGAAGTAATCTTCTTCTGTTGCAAGTCTTGCAGCACTAGGTGCTCCTGTGACATGTGCGCAGTTCGCTGGTCAGACGTGGCCCGTCCACGCGTGATTGCCCTAGCGATATACACTTGCGCCGTGTCGTAATCGCACGAAAGTGCATGTTGAGGCGCTCGATGTGGCCGTGTCGGATTACGGCGCGTCTTGAACCTGCACGCGACCAGGTCGCTTAGAACGTCTTGGCTCCACGGCGCATGTTTTCTTCTCGAGCCGCGATTGCGATCCGCCCGTGGCCACGGCGTTTACGGGATATTACCTAAACTTGATCCGCTGCAGCGTCCCCGCCCCCGTGGAGGAAGCCCGCGCTCACCGTCGGGAAAGCTCACTCTCCAACTTCGCTTCCCGCACTCAAGTCGCCCCACCACTCCCCTCCGCCTCCAAACCCCCATGGCTCGCGTTGTCATCATCGGCGCCGGCCCGGCCGGTGTCGGAGCCATGCAGACCTTCGCGAACGCGCTCAAGCCGGGCGACAACGCCGAGGTCGTGATCCTCGAGAAGAGCAAGTTCTACTACCACGCCGTGGGCACGCCGCGCGCGTACACCGAGGAGAGCTTCGCCAAGAACCTCTTTGTGCCCTACAACAACGTGATCCCGGACAAGGCCAAGACCTTCGTGCGGTTCGTGCGCGCGGTCGCGACATCGATCTCGGCCGACACGAACGAAGTCGCGTACGCGACGATCGGTAACGACTACCAGCAGTCGGAGAGCACGACCAAGATCACGTTCGACTACCTCATCGTCGCCACGGGCAGCTCGTACACAGTGCCCATCAAGCAGGACCCCACCAACTTCTCGCGTGCCTACACCGAGCAGAAGCTGCGCGAGGCGCGCGAGCAGATCGCCACGGCCAACAAGATCTTGATCGTCGGCGGTGGCGCCGTCGGCTGTGAAGTGGCCGGCGACATCGCAGCGCATTTCCCGAACAAGCAGATCACGATCCTCTCGGCGCAGAACAAGCTCGTGGCGGGCGACAACGTCAAGGACAAGCTGCGCACCAAGCTGAGCGAGGCGCTCAAGGCGCTCAAGGTGAACGTGATCCTGGGCGAGCGACTGGACCAGCGCCTCACGGGCAACGTCTTCACCAATACGGCCGTGCGCACCAACAAGGGCACGGTCATCGAGGCCGACATCCAGCTCTTGTGCGCGGGCTTCAGCCCGGCGGCCGAGCTCGTCGAGGCCATGGACCCGTCGCTCGTCGACTCGAACGGCGCGATCCGCGTCAACGACAAGCTGCAGCTCGACCACCCGCGGTACGCGCACGTCTTCGCCGTCGGCGACGTCGTCAACCACGCGACGCCCAAGATGGCGTTCTACGCGGCCGAGCAGGCCAAGCACCTCGCGAACGAGATCACGGCTGTGATCCGCAAGAAGCAGGCCCAGGTCACCAAGCCCTTCCCGCCCGTGGCCGTGCAGGCGCTGATCCTGCCGCTCGGCCCGGACGGCGGCGTCTCGCAGCTCCCGAAGTTCGGCGGCTGGGTCGTCGGCAACGGCACGACCAAGATGTTCAAGGCCAAGGACATGATGGCCGGCCGCACGTGGGCGTCGCTCGGCGCCACGCTGCCCAAGTAGGCGATTGGATTAGATACTGTTCCTATGCTTAATACTGGTCTTCTGCTTCCGTCATCACCATAATCGTCGTTGCCTTTCTCGCCTCGCGAGTGGAGATGAGCAGGCGCGGTGGTGGTTGTCTTATTGGCTGTCTCACCTGCGCTTCCGTCACAGAAGACTCTGATTGGCTTGAGGCAAGCTCCACAAAACGACAAGTTCCTCTCTCTTCGGCAGGAATGGCCAGCAGCGAGCACGCCTTCGACTCCGGCGGCGGCACCACCTCGCCAGTCTCCTTTGCGATCTTTTCCTAGCGAGAGCTCTTCCTGAAAAGCCTCCTAGCTAGTATGCCTCGCGTCGTGGTTGTCGGGGCAGGAATCGCCGGCGTCAGTGCGCTACAGACGTTTGCGGCCAAGCTCCGCGCGAGCGAACGGCGTGGAAGTGGTCGTTTTCGAGTTAAACCAGTTCTTCTACCACACGTACGGCGCCGCACGTGCGCTCACGGACCAGGCCTACCACAACCACATGTTTGTGCCGTTCGACAGTGTTATTCCAGCCAAAGCAAGGGGGTTTATGCGACTCGAACGAGCTCTCGTCACGGCCATCGCTGTCGAGCCGAATCAGGTCACATACACCGCCATTGGCGCGGATGACGAGCCTTCCAAGGAGTCGCAGACCATGGCGTTCGACTACCTCATCGTCGCCACTGGTAGCACCTACACGGTGCCCATCAAGCACGACGCGAAGGTCTTCTCGCGTGCCAACATGGAAGATCAGCTCGCTCAAGCCCACAGCCATATCGTCAACAGTAACAAGATCTTGGTGGTCGGCGGCGGCGCCGTTGGCTGCGAAGTAGCCGCCGATATCGCCGGCAAGTTCCCACACAAGACCGTCACGCTCGTGTCGAGCTCGCCGGTGCTCGTCGCGGCGGACAACGTCAAAGACTCGTTCCGCTCGAGTCTGATGAACGCGCTAGCTGCGCTCAACGTCCACGTGGTTCTCGGTGAGCGACTGGAAGAGCGACTCACGGGGACCGTCTTCGAGAAACGCACGCTGCGTACGGACAAAGGCACGCTGATCGAGTCGGACATCCAGCTGCTCTGTGCAGGGGCCAGCCCGGCCTCGGAGCTCATCGCAGCATTAAGCCTTCACTCGTGGACAGCAAAGGCGCGATCAAAGCCAACACCAAGCTGCAGCTGGACGACCCAAAGTACCCGCACGTGTTCGCTCTGGGCGACGCGACCGACCACGAGACGCCCAAGCTCGGGAACGGCGCGTACCGCCAGGGCTGCCACGTCGCCGGCGAGATCGCTGCGCTCGTCCAGAGCAAGTCGACGGACGTCAAGCCGTTCCCAGTCCCGCCCGTGATGCTCGTGCTGTTGCTCGGCCCGACCGGCGGCGTCTCGCAGGTCCCGCTCTTCGGCGGCTGGGTACTCGGCGACTGGTTCACGTGGTTCTTCAAGTCGCGCGACATGGCGGCCGCCGGCGTGTGGCGATTCCTCGGCGCCAAGGCCCCCGCCTGAGTAGGCTGCTTGAGTAGTAATACCGATGTGCGATTCTGAGCGTAAATGGCTGGGTGTACTTTCTCGCCAGTTGTTGAAGCTGAGCCCCCACGTGATGACGACGATTGGACCTCCACTCTCACAGAACAAATTCCGACTAATCACAAAGCCTGACTGAATGTTGTTCGTTGTACGCTCATTCTGTGTTGATGGCGAGACCCAATGACGAGTCGGCAGCTCATTATTGTCTTCCACGACCAGCTCCATTCCGTCTCCTCTCTCTTCGCATCACATTCATCGACGACCTCCACCAAGCATGCTTCGCGTCGTCGTGATCGGCGCGGGGCTCGCGGGCATCGGCGCGCTGCGAGGCTTCGTGGCCACGCTCAGCGCCAGTGACAACGTGGACGTGGTCGTCTTCGAGCGCAACGAGTTCTTCTACCACACGTACGGCGCCGCGCGCGCGCTCACGGACCCGGCGTACCAGAAGAACATGTTCATCCCGTTTGACCATCTGATCCCGGCCCACGCCAAGAACTTCACGCGCATCGAGCGCGCGGTCGTGACGGCCATTGCCACGGAGCCCAACCACGTCACGTTCGCGTCGATCGGCGCTGACGACAAACCGTCGAAGGAGTCGCAGACCATGGCGTTTGACTATCTCATCGTTGCCACGGGAAGCACGTACACGACGCCCATCAAGCACGACGCCCAGAACTTCTCGCGCGCTAATATGGAGTTCAAGCTCACGGAAGTCCACGAGCAGATCCTCAAGAGCAGCAAGATCCTCGTGGTCGGCGGCGGCGCCGTTGGTTGTGAAGTCGCAGCCGATATCGCGGCGACGTTCCCCGACAAGAAGGTGGCGCTCGTGTCGAGCTCCTCGATGCTCGTGGCTCCAGACGACGTCAAAGAGTCGTTCCGGTCGTTCCTGCTGGACTCGTTGGCTGCGTTGAACGTTGACGTTCTATTGGGAGAGCGATTGGAGGAGCGGCTTCCAGGAAACGTGTTTGAGAAGCGCACGCTGCGCACGGACAAAGGCACGCTGATCGAGTCCGATATCCAGCTACTGTGCGCTGGCTTCAGCCCCGCCTCGGAGCTCGTGCGCGGCCTGGACGTGTCGCTCGTGGACAGCAAAGGAGCGATCAAAGTGAACGCCAGGCAGCAGCTGGACGACCCCAAGTACCTCCACATCTTCGCTCTCGGCGACGCGTCCAACCACGAGACGGCCAAGATGGGGTATCTGGCGCAGCGCCAAGGCCGCTTCCTCGCGGCTGAGATCGTCGCCGTGATCCGAAAGTCCAAGGCCGAGGTCAGTGCGTACGTGCCGCCCAAGCAGGCGCTGATCCTGCCGCTCGGGCCCAACGGCGGCGTCTCGCAGATGACGATCTTCGGCGGCTTGGTGCTCGGCAACTGGTTCACGTGGCTCGCCAAGTCGCGCGACATGAAGATCGCGAGCATGCGGCGCTTGCTGAACGTCCCGACGTCCTGGCTGTCGTTCTGGAAGCAAAAACAAGCCAAGAAACGGCGAAAGACAGTGGACAGAACTCCGCAAACGCGTAAAAAACACAAGACCCAGTAATAAATAATGCCAAATAGACCACGTATGCCAACGAGATTTTGAGCTTCGAGACTTGCACGAGCTGATACTGGCGAGAACACTGGAACGTCGTGTCAAAAGCCCTTGTCGAAGCAGAGACCATGATCAAGTTGAAGAGGTTGAGGATCCAGAACTACCGGTAGAGATACCGGTAAAGTTGAACCATCAGACGAGATCTGTTAGCATCTCTGAGAGAGAGAGAGAGAGAAGAGAGAGAGAAGAGAGAAGAGAGCTCTTGGGAGATGCGTGCAGTGGAGAACCTTCGAATTGTGAAGTGGATAAGTTGGAACGGGCGTGTCCTGAGACGTGGATTACGGCCACTCAAGCAGTCACGCAGAAGAGACCACCTGTTGTCATGCATCAGACGCCAACGTCAACCGTGTCCCACCGCGATCCAGAGTCCGGACTCGATCCAGTTCTCTCCATCCACCCAGACGTCTGCGATTCCGTTGCGTGTTTGATTCATTTTCCTTTGCTGCAGGTGGCGGAACTGCGTCACTCGGGCAGCCGAGCGCCCAGACTGCTCCTGCGACTTGAACAGCCACGTCGTCCAGTCGCCGAGCACGCACCTACCAAACACTGGTAATTGCGATACCCCGCCGTTCGGTCAGAGTGGAAGCACTAGCAACTGCGTCCTGATCGGTGGGAACGGCTTGCAGACCGAGACGACAGCGAGCAGCTCGTGCGCGAGGTGCCTGGCCTGGTCATGGGCGTAAATACCCCATCGTTGGTGTTGGGTGGTTTGAGACATCTCCGACCGCAAACATGTTTGGGTACTCGTCGCTCTCCAGCTGCAATCACTTTGATCGCTCCGTGCGAGTCGATCAGCGACCTGTCCAACGCTCTCACGAGTGCAGCGGCAGGGCTGAAGCCTGCGCATAGAAGGTGGATGTCGGCCTTGATCTCTGTGCCTTTGTCCGTCCAGACTGTGGTCTTCTCGAAGACGTTTCCGGTCAGTCGCTCGGTCAGCCGCTCGCCCAGGATCACGTTGATCTTGAGGCGCTTGAGCTCCTCAAGCAGACGGTCCCGGAACTTCTCCTTGATCTTATCGACGGCTACGAGCTTGGGCTGGGCCGAGACGATCGTGACCTGCTTGTTAGGAAAGTGGACTGCGATGTCGGCAGCGACCTCGACCAAGATCTTGTCCGCCTGGACGATCTGGCGGCGAACTTGCTCGAGCTTTTGCTCCGTGTGAGCTCGAGCAAAGTTGTTCGGATCTTGCTTGAAAGGAACGGTGTACGTGCTGCCCGTGGCAATGATAAGGTAGTCGAAGCTGACGCTCTTGCTCTCCTTCGTAATTTCTCATCGTCGCCAACGAGAGTATATGTGACTTCAGCAGCGGAGATGGACGTGGCGACGGCTCGCACCAAACTCACGAACGACTTGGCGTGCGATGGGATGGTATTATCGTACGGGACGAGGCGTAGACCTTGTCCGTGCAGGCCCGCGAGTCACCGATCATGAGGTAGAAGTATTTGCTCTTCTCGAGGACCACGACCTCGACGTTGTCGCTGGCCGTGAGCGAGTCTGCATGGCGCTGACGGCTGCCGGACCGGGGAGATGATGACGATGCGAGTCATGGGTCTGGGCTCGGTGAAGAGAATTCAGGAATGGACGTTGGCACGAAGAGGACTGTGGCCGAGAACCATCCAATACATTGACGGAACGGCGCTTCCTTGTCGAGACGGCGTCATCGAAGAGAGGTGAAGGATCGTAACGGGAGCGATCATGTCAGCAGCGAGAAATCCAGGTTGGTAATCGGCCAAAATCAGATTCAGAAATTTCTGTTGGTATAGTGGATCCATCCGATTAGAGACTTTAAATCAGTTGATATGACCATGGGAAGCATGTTTTAGAGGAATAGACGGCAGATTCCAGTTGCCAGCGCCAATGCGAGGCGAGTACCTTAGTGCTCGACTCGTTGGAGCGCGAGGTCGCTCGCCCCCCACATCACGAGTATGTCGCCAGATTGGGATCGTCATCGCCGTGTGAGTGATCGACGCAACGCCTAGACTAGTACTACTTTCGACTACAGCCACACGCACCTGGCTTCGTCTCGGACTCGGAATTCCCAGCACATGTACCACGTACAGACCGCGCCATCCAGACAGCTTGGCGGCTGTCGCCTGGCGTCTCCAGTCACGCTTCTCTCACATCTTGAGGAGCGGGATCTCGCTGGGTCCCGAGCGTTGATCCATCTGTGGCCACGCATGGCTGCGGTGCACTGTATCACGCGATCGCAGCTGCTTCCGACGACAGACCGTCTTCCTCCTCTGCTGGCGAGATTCAAAGTCAACTGAAGCCTGCCTTTTGATGCTGCCAACAGCTCTGTGGAAGCCAGGCAGTGTAGCTCTCACTGTACTGGATCTCGTCCCCATTTCGTTGAACAGCCTCTGTGGAAATCCACGCGAGCCCGCTCGAGTTTCCTTGAAGCGGTTGTCTCGACCCAGGGCGACCTCTTCACATGGCTACATTCCGTGACCTCTCCGTGGGTCCGTCTCTCCCTCGCGCGAGTGCCTCTGTGACTTGTGTAAAAGAGCTGTTCGGCTGATCCAATGCGCCAGCTGGCTGGATAGGTTCTCGCCCCGGCTTCTGTACACGGAATGCTGGATGGGGACCGACGATGCACGCAACGTCGTCCGACTCGCTCTCTCTTCCACAGCGCCGTCTCTACGGGCCCATCTACTCGTGTGGCGGGGCTGTCCGCTCTGCTCCGCGAGCCCCACTCGCCAACCTTCCTTCTCCGTGACACACACACACAGCTATGGGCGTGACCGACCAAAAGTTCTGCAAGGTGACGATCCACCGCAGCGACTCGCACCGCCCGTGGGAGCACGCGAGCGCGCGCGGCGTGCGCTCGACCATCGCCTACAAGCAGCTCACGCCCGACGCCAAGCCGTCCAAGAACGAGCTCGCGCGCTGGACGGCCACGGGCGACGCGGCGCTCGACGGACTCGACATGCCCACGCGCCGCCGCGCGCACACGACGACGGCGACCATGGGCATGGAGCCGCTCATGCTCAGCGGCCGCGGCATGAACCCCATGTCGCGCCTCACCATGCGCTTCGAGCAGGAGCCCGCGGAGAAGCAGGACGAGGACGCCCAGATCGAGCCGCTCGACGCGGCCGAGCGCAACGATTCGTTCCTGGCGGTCGACACAGACGCCGTGGACCCGGTGCGCCAGACGTTCGACGAAGAGAGCAAGATGTTCGTGCCTGCCACGCCGCCGATCCCGACGGGATTCGACGTGAACATGCTGCCGACCGCCGACTTCACGCCGGAGATCCCGTCGGCGTTCAAGCGCGCGCTCGAGATGGGCAGCGACGACGTCTACAGCTCCACAGACAACAGGAGCGCGACCTCGAGCCCGCGCGACTCGCGCATCCGCATCTCGTCGCCCGGCAAGGAGAGCTCGCTCTTCGGCGACTCGCGCATCCACATCCCGTCGGTCGACAACGAGAACCTCTTCGACTCGCGCATCCGCCTCTCATCGCCCAAGGCCCAGGACGACTCGCTCTTCGACTCAGGCATCCGCCTCTCGTCGCCCAAGGCCCAGGACGACTCGCTCTACGCGTCGCGCGTCCGCTTCTCGTCCCCCAAGGCCCAGCTCGACGTCCCGATGTACGAGGACAGCTTCTCGGACGAGCTGCCGACGCCCATCATGTCGTCCTCGGTGAGCACCGTGAACGACAGCGGGGACTTCACGCAGGACTACCACGACATGCTGACGCCCAAGCCCGAGTCGCCGGTGCTCCAGCAGCCGCTCGACATCACTGTCAAGCCGGCGTCCTACGAGGAGATCCGCCTGAGCACACCTGCACCGGAGCTCAACGCCGAGCAGCCGCTGCTCGTCGAAGAGGAGACCGAGCCCATGTCGTCGTTCGTCGAGGTCGACAGCGACAACGAGGACGAGCTCGACGTGGACGAGAACGCCTTCGACGTCTGCGACAACTTCGACGCCATCCTGGGCGAGCCGATGCCGCGCAGCTCGCGCTGGCGCTTCAGCATGAGCCAGCGCAAGAGCGTTGTCCGCCAGAAGCGAGGCATGAGCTCGCCGCCTGTCATGGTCGGCGTGCCGCCGCCGGCGCTCGCTCGCCACACGTCGGTGCCCGTGCGCACGCCGCCGCACCAGACGGGCGAGTCGATCCGCCCCAAGCCGATCGTGCATGCCCCCGCGGGTAACCCGCTCCACCACGGCCAGACGCTGCACCTCAACTTCAAGTCGACCGACGGCCACACGGTGCAGGTCTCGACCAAGCAGCGCCACTCCAAGAGCTCGGTCTTCTCCAAGCTCATCGAGTGCTTTTCGACCGAGAGCGAGCCGGTGGCCGAGATGGACGACGCGCTGCGCATCATCGCGCACACGAGCGACGGCGACATCCGCGGCGGCGACCGCATCTCGCTCGCGCGCGGCGACGGCAGCGTGCTGCGCATCCAGAAGATGTCGCGCAAGCTCGCGTTCAGCCCCAAGATCGACATGAAGGCCAAGTTCGTGGTCTGTGGCGTGCCGGAAGGCACGGTCGTCACGGACACGACCAAGTTCTACCTGCAGAGCGTCTACGACCGCACCAAGACCATCGGCTTCCTCAAGGACCGCCGTCACGCTGGCGCCGGCTGCCTCGTCATGTACGCCTACCGCACGACGGACGACAAGTCGGAGCCGATCCAGTTCTTCAAGCGCGCCGAGCCGCCGTCGTTCGGCCAGCTGCACGCCGCGCAGCAGGGCCACGCGCTGCAGACGTCGCCCGTCATGGGCGGCTTCATGTAGAGCGAGGGCCCCTTCCCTGTGTGTGCGTCAAGTCTCCCGTAGCGTGTCAAACTCGATGTGTATTTTCAAGATCCAAGTGGCCCCGGGATTCGCCACTCGCCGAGCGACCGTTAGCTCGGCACGATCCCGACCGAGATCCACTTACGAAGAAGAAGAGGAACAATTTTTTTTTACAAGGAGCCGCGCCCTCGCCTCTCGTGGCCCGCTGCAGAAGGAATGCAGCGATCCATATCCACTCACGACGCGACCGCCCGAGCCCCGTAGTAGCTATGTAGGGGTACCATATATACACGTATTATTCATCTCCATTTTTTGTTTTTTGAGAGAGGATCAATGGCTTCTGCATGGCCCGGCTCTTGCCACTTGAACAAGCCGGTTCGGCGTGACACACGATCAGATCGGGGAAGTGGGATGGCTACACTTCTGACTTGAAGGGTCGACTTTACCTGGTGGGTCCACAGGATCATCCGTACCTTTTAGCTCATTACTGCGGTGACGATAGACAGCGCAGAGAGGCGGAGCCGCGTGATCGTGTGGGTGCTCGCCACCCACTGGGACACTGCAATTGGAACGGACTCGCCCGCGGTTGACTGTCTGACTCTCTCTCTCTTTTGTATTACGGCGGCCTGCGATCAACCGCCTTGAGGACTGTAGCTACTCAACATCCAACTAATATTTGGCCTACACAACTGGACACGACAAGCACGCCATGGGAACAGACACTTGAATGGCGGCCTTAGTCCAAGGCCTGGGCTCTTGCTGCGGCCTCCTCGGTCGGCGTCACGATGCGCACGCGCTTGGCCGTGGGCTGCGGCGCCTGGGCCGGCGCGTACAACACTTGCGGCGGCGCGGCCGTGCGCTTGTGGTAGCCGGCAGCCAACATGACGGCGTGCGGGCCTTCGCTCACCGAGCGGCGCATGGCCGGGAGCCCGTCGTAGAGGTGCTCGGGCTGGTAGGACGAGTGGCGCCGCTGCTGCGTGAGAATCTCCTGCTGGTGCGCGACGTCCTGGTCGTCCTGGCTGTGCGGCACGAAGAGCGGTGTGAGGCTGCGCGCGTGCTGCATGGCCCACGCGAACTCGCCGCGCAGCGTGTCACAGATCGCGCACGAGCGCTGGAATTGCTGCGCGCGGCAGACGCGGAAGTGGCGCAGCAGCTGCTTGGCCTCGGAGCACGATCGGTGGCACTGGCCTTCGGGCAAGAAGCACTCTTGGCAGTGGTCCAGCACGCCGCGCGCGACGCGGCAGTTGCGCACGCCGCAGACGCGCTCCATGTCCAGCGGCGTGCAGCACTCGCGCGCGTGGAGCAGCAGCGCGAGCCTCGCGGCGAGCTCGCGCGGCGACGGCGGCTCGTTGCCCTGTGGCGATGGCGGCAGCGGCACGGCCGGCGTGAGGCGCGTCTGCACTTGCGGCGTCGGCAGCACCGACGGGCGATGCGACGCGACGTACTGCTGTTGCTGGTGGTGGCTCGTTCGCGACGTGATCGACGGCAGCCGCGTGAGCGCCGGCAGCGTCGACTGGCTGTGGGTCGGACTCATGCGAGGCACGGCGGCGTGCACCGAGGGCGGCGAGATGGGCGGCTTGCCGGACGTTGGCGGTTGGTGCTGCATGCGCAGCAGAACGGAGACGGCGTCGGGAGACTCGGGCGAGCTGCACGACGGCAACGTAGTGGATGACTTAGTGGTCATAGTAGTAGTAGGACCGAGCGAGGCGGTGGAGGGGAACGAGGCGGCGATTGCGGAGCGCTCGACGACTGGCATCTCGTGGCGAGATGAGAGGGGAGAGGATTCGGAAATGGAACTCACGGGCAGCGCCACCGGCCAGGTGCGCGCCGCTCCATCCGCCAGTGTTTTGCTCTGGCCACATTTGGCTCCGCCTCTCTCGGCTCGCGGCAGAGAGGGGAAGCGTGGTGATACAGTGCAGCGAGACGGCGCTGGATCTTTTTGGTGAGCGCGCTGATCCATGAGCCATCGCCTGCTGCCGCCCGCCAGCTGGGCTCAGTCGTCCCGATGGGCGGTCTCTCGCACCAGTGGGGCACCCACGCGATTGGGGGGTGAGACCTGCCCAGCTGCAATGACCGGATCCTTGCGCGTCATCGGCTGGTCACCAGCTCACGCGGACGAGCCGCGTGAGTCACGCGCGCTGTTGGGCTCCCCAAATTTGTTCTCGCGACGCGACCGGACAACGCGACTCACCAAGATGTCGCGGCGCGTCCAGGCGGGTTCCTTTACACGCGTGGGAAAGCAGATCTTTCTGAGGTCGCCAGCGTCTGAGGCACGTGTAGAGGCGATTGCTTAGGTCCTCCAACGTGAGTGCGCGCGGCTGCGTGGGTGGAGAGCGAGCGCGAACGTGTGGGCGCCGCCTGCCAACGTAGCGCCGGTCACGAGGGCACGGTCTCAGGTATTTTTTTTTAATTGAGACCTTGCTTTTTCTGAGACGGTGGACGAGTCACGTGATTGCTAAGGACCTGTGGAGGGGGATCTATTCCTGCCTTCCAAAGGGGGGGGGTCGTTTTTTCAGGAGGGTGACGGCAAGCGAGCCAATGGACTAGGGAGTGGCCATGGCGCGGCGGCCGCTCTCGGACCAGCGGCGCCTGCTCGTCGAGCTCGAGCTGGACGAGGCCGTGGTCGCCGGGCCGACGAGGAGACCGCAGTCGGCGCCGCGGCGGCGAGCCACGGGGCTCGTGGATGTGCGCACGTCGAGTCCGTACAAGTTCAAGCAGAAGGTGCTCAGCAGTCGCCACGGACTCGAGGACAACGATGCGGCGACGGTACGACCCCCGGCACCGACGGCGAGACGCCAGCGGCCGCCGACGCCCTCGCCGCTCGTGCTGATCGCCGACGCGATCCGCGAAAACGCGGCGCAGCGCAGCCGCGTGCTGCTCGACGTGCAGGACGAGCTGCGCCGCATCCCGCCTCTGCGACGCGGGCCGACGCTGCTCTCGTCCAAGGCCATCAAGATGCTCAACCGCGTGCGCAGCCTCACGCTGTCGATCGTCGAGATGGTGCGGTACTTCCACGAGCAGCTCGCGTCGTATGCCTCGGCCGGAGGCGACGCGACGATCTGGGCGTTGCTGTACGAGTTCCAGGAGCTCTTCTCGAGACTCAGCGCCAGCGACGTCGACGTGCTGGCCTCGTTCCCGCCGCTCGTGCTCTTCCTCGAGTCGCTCGGCGGGAGCGCGATGCGCAATCCGTTCCTCGACGGCGTGTCGCTGGATTCGTCCGAGCTGCTGCTTTGCTCGTGCCAGGCCCTGGGCTCGGAGCGCTCGCGAAGCGTGGTCTCGTCCTCGCTGTTTCAGCTCGTCGTGAGTCGGCTCGAGGCCTTTGCGCTCCAGGTGCATCGCCAGTACCCGGCGTGGCAGACGCTGCCGCACGACCGCGTCGCGCAGGCGCTGCTCGATCTGCTGGGCCACGAGAACAAAGTCCACGCGACGCGGTTGCTGCCCAGCTACCTGCGCCCCGAGGGCAGTCAGTGGATCTCGGATACGCACGACTATCGCTATAGCGACCACGACACGGACGACGAAGACGACGATACTCAGAGCGAAGACACCAGGCGCCGGGCAGTGGCCTGGGACGATTCACCACTGGAACCTCCGAGCGTCAAGCCTGCACCACAGCCCGTCCCCTTGGGCGACGCTTTGAAGCCATCTCCAAAGCCGTCGCCGCGGTCGATCGCGGAGTCGCTTCCTCCTGCTGGTAACGTGCTTCCTGCTGTCGCGGAGCCAAAGGCACACGCGCCTGCACGTGAACGAAAGCCGCGCGCCTCGTCCAGGAAGGCCAAACGGATGCCAGAACGCTCCATGACCATGGGAGCCCTGGACATCTCTGCTCCGCCTATCCCAGTCCAGTCGGAGACCAAGCAAGGGGCTTGCAGGCCGACAATCCTCGGTCAGGACGAAGAAGCAGTGGAGCCCACGCACGTAACGATCGCCCACGCACTCGACAAGCTGCCGCGCTTCTCCATGCGGTCGCTGGGCATCGAGTCCGGTCCAGAAGCCGAGGCAACGACGAACGAAACCGGCCAGAGAGAAGACCCGCCGAAGACGCCTATCCTCAACGTCAGCACGCAGACGCTCGAGCACAGCGAGACGCAAACCGAGTCGGCAACTCTCGTATCGGCTTCCACGGACGCTCGCGACGCCGTCGAGCTTGTGTCCTCTTCAACGGATCCGCCCGAGCCAGCCGTGTTGGTTTCGTCTGCAACCGGTCCGCCAGAGCCAGTGCTTCTGGTGACGTCTTGGACCGACCCACCGGAGCCTGTGGCGCTGGTGTCGTCAGCAACGGACCCACCCGAGCCGGTGGTACTAGTATCGACGTCAACAGATCCGCCGGAGCCCGTGGTGTTCGTGTCCTCGTCGACAGATCCAGCAGAGCCTGTCCTACTCGTGTCGTCGTCCGCAGACCCACCCGATTCCGTGGTTCTTGTTTCGTCGTCGACAGATCCACCGGAGCCTGTCGTGCTTGTGTCCTCATCAACCGATCCGCCAGAACAGGTTGAGCTGGTTTCGTCCTGGACCGATCCGCCTGAACGCGCCACGTTCGTGGATTCGTCCACGGATCCACCGGGGCTGGCAGATCTCAAGAGCGAAGAACAGAACGAACTCGCTGCCGGGGAGACGCCGGCTCCTCCGATTACGCCTCGTACGTCTCCAGCTCTCGCCCAAGATCGCTTGCAGCCCGAGCTCGTATCCCCCGAAGAAGAGAAAATGACGGATGGACAGCATCCAATCGAAGTTCAAGAACGCGATCGAGGCGAACAAGGACAGAGCCGCACAATAATCGACCTGGAGGGGGAACGGCTTGCGCTAGAATCACCAGCTCTGGGCGACGTAGCTCCTTCAACGCCACCGGAACCGGAGTCCCCGCCCCACCCAATCCAATCCGATTCTTCTGAAACCCTCGCGGCGTGGAGCAAGCAACTAGCGCCCATCCAAGCCCCAGATCAAGCTGCAGATTGTGCCCACGATCTCGAGACGGCCGCCTCCACTGGGATCTCTTCTCTGGACGACCAATCCAGCGAGCGCTCGCGCATCCTGCTGCTCTGCCGAGACGTTCAGGTCGCGGCGATCGATCTCAACGAGCGCCTGAAGCCCTACAGCGATGCCGCGGACGCTGGCTCTCCGCTCGGGTTTGATCTTTGCTCTCCGCTGCAGTCTTCTCCGCCGTGTTCACGGACGTTCACGCTCAGCACGCGCTATCTCGAGCGCGAACTCAAGATGCTGCGGCGCTGCTTCCGGCTCTGGGTCGCAGCTCTCGTGGAGCGCCACGAGCGCCTGCGGTCGCTTCGTGTGGCGTGCCTTGCGCGTCGAATCGGACGCTTCGGGCGGCTTGCGTTGGCTCACAAGCGAGAGCGAGAACGGATACGAGAGCACCAACGACGAGAACAATGCGCACGCGTGGTCCAGCGGCAGTGGGGATCGTTCTGCGAAGAGCAGCGGAGAATCGAACGGCGGAGAGCGTTCCACGAGCTCCATCGGCGGTTCCATCGGATCGCTTTCTTCACACGCGTCGGCCAACGCACGCGCCGACGTCTTGAGGCTCGCGTGGCTCTCCAGAGGTGGTGGCGCAGAATGCTCCGCGCCTTGCGCGCCGCGCAGAACCGACGCAGAGAACAAGAGCAGCTTGCCTTGCATCGACGGGCAGCGGCGCGCCATCTCCAGGGCTTTGTGCGAGAGCAACTTCTACGGCGTCGACTGGACGAGGCACTCGAGACCAACCGCCGGCTGCATATGATGGACAACCTGCGAGCCATGAAGGCTCGGCAGGACGAGACCAAGCGCCGGCAACTGGAAGCCAAGCGGCTCGCGGAGCTCAAGGCGACGATGCAGCTGGCGCTGCGCGAGATGGAAACGCGGTGGAAGGAGGCCGAGCAGGAGAAGCGTCGGGTCTGCGAGGACCAGGCCCAGCGTCAGGCTCAGGAGCAGCAGGAGACAGAGGCGAGGCGACGAGCGCTGGCTAGTGAGCGGATCCGGCGGTTCCTGGAGCTGGGCGTGCTGCGGCGACGGCTCAAGGAGGCGGCGCACGCGAACGCCGCGATCGCAGAGGCGCAGCGAGAGCTGAGCCACGTGAGGCTTGGCCTCGAGCGGAGATGTCGACGCGGCGACGCCGAGCGGCTGCTGCTGGCGCGCATGCTCTGGTGGAAAATGGAGAAGCGCGTGGCGTTCGAGCGATGGCAAGCGAGCGAGCACGTGCGGCTGCGGCGGCTTCAGCAGGCGAGCGAGCGAGACGAGGCGAGGCAGAAGCTCCACGCTCAGCTGCGCAGCGTGGTCGCGCAGTCGCGAGTGGAGGCGTATTGTGGAGCGGCGCAAAGCCACGTCGTGGAGACCACGTACGCCGCGCGGCTGTCGGCCAAGCACGACGAGGCCCAGCGGCTGCAACGGCAGGCGGCACGCGAGCGGATCGCCGGCTTCGTGCAGCACAACTGGATGCGGCGGCTTCTCCAGAGGGCGACGGACGAGGCGGCTGAGCTCAGTCGCCTGCGACAAGAAGCCGACGAGAAGCAGGCGCTCGAGATCCAGCGACGCGAAGAGGAGCAGCGACGGCGGTTGCGACTGGAGAGCGAGCGCATTGTCGCGGCGTGGGTGACGAACCAGGCGATCCGCGTAAAGGAGAAGCGAGTGGCCGAGCACGCCGTCCGCGTGGAGACGCTGCGGAGGGTCGAGGCCGAGCGCGAGCGCGAGCGACTCCGAGCCGAGAACGAGCAGCTTGTGCAGCAGAGCCGTCGCCGCGAGCGGCAACGGCTGCTCGAGATCGAGCGGCGAGTGCATGCCAGGCTCGTAGAGACCATGGTGGACACGCAGAGGCTGGCCGGCCAGGCGGTCTCGAGCGTGGTCTCTGCGTCGCTCGCTCACTACGACGTGGCTCTGCAAGGACTCGTACTCACGGCTCAGTTCAAGCGCGTGGTGGTTCGCGCGTGGGCGCGCGAGGCCTGCTGGCGCTGGCGCCAGTTCGTTCTGCGGCGGCGAGCCATCGCTGCCATTACGTCGGCGGCGCTGTGGCCCTCGCACGCCGTCGTCTCGATCGTCCATGACGTCATCGAACAAGGTCTCGGCCGAGTCGAGAGCGTCACGGGAGCGCGGCGCCGCGAGCTGCGGCTCTTCGAGCTCAAGTGCATCGCGTCGGCGCGCAAGATCCAGCGCTCGTGGGGCGCGTGGCGCAAGCGGACCCGCCAGCGGCGGCGGCTCGAGGTCAAGCGACCGGAAGACGCACTGGTCGCAGAGTCCAAGGCGTCGCCAGTGGACGACGCGGCGCTTGAGCGAGCCGTGGCCAAGGTCGCGAGATGGTTCCGCGTCAAGCGGCTGAAAAACGAGTGGCGGCGCCGTGTCGCTGACGACGAGAACAAGATCGAGATCTTGTTCGCCGGCGGGCGTGCGTGGCCGCGGAGAAGCACGACGACGCTGCGATGCGACCGTGCGGTCACGCGGAAGCTGCTCCAGGCGTTGGAGCCAGCGACGTCCACGGCGACCGACGTCTCGCGCGTGCTCCACGAGTTGTCGTTGGATCTCTCGCCGATCTTCGAGACGGCGTCGAGCTCGCCGCGCACGATGGTCAAGTCCGATGGCTCGCTGGCGCTCGGCGACGTGGACGAGATGGAGCTGCCGCGGTTCTCTCTGGTGACGAGGCAGCTCGGTAAGACGCGGTCGATGCTCAAGCGCACGCAGCTGCTGGACGCCAAGGCCGCGGCCTCGTCGGCGGCGTCGAGCCTGACGATCTGGGACGCCGTCGAGGCGGCGTCGATGGACGACGCGCAGTTCCTGCTGCTTCAAGGCGCCGACGTGCACGCGCGAGAGCCCTGTCACCAGCGCACGGCTCTCCACATGCTCGCGTTCAGTGGCGAGCTGATGGCCGAGCGAGTCGGGATGCTGCAGTTCCTCGTCGCGAAGGCCAAGCTCGATGTCCACGCGCGAGACAGCAGCGGTGACACGCCGCTGATGCTCTTCGCCGCGCGAGGATGCGTCGGGCTTGTGGACGCGTTGATGCAAGCGGCGCCATCGCAGGACCTGTGGCGAGGGGCCAACGCGGCAGGCCGCACGGCTCTCCACCACGCGTGCGACCAGGACCAGCCCGAGGCCGCGTCGCTGCTGCAGCAGGCCGTGCTGATGACGGCCATCTCGGAAGAGGAGAGGCGCGAGCTGCTGGTGGAGCTGTATGGGCCCGACGCCAGTGGGGCCTCTCCGATCCACACGCTCGCTGTCCGTGGCCACGTCGAGTGTCTCCGTCAGCTGCTGTCGGCAGTCGACGAGGCGAGTCGGCGACTGCTCGTGGATCGGCGCGACGCGGACGGTCTCCGGCCGCTACACCTCGCGGGCTTCCACGGCCACGTGGACGTGGCTCGGCTTTTGCTGGACCACGGCGCGAGCGTCGCGACGAGCGATGCGTGGCAGCGGTTCCCTCTCCACTTTGCGACGCACGCGCCCAACGCCGTCGACGTGATCTCGCTGCTCGTCGAGTGCTCGGCCGACGTGGACGCCGCCGACGAGCGCGGCGACTCAGCTCTCCACTGGGCTGCCGCGGCCGGCAAGGCCCTCGTCGTGCGCCACTTGCTCGTGCTCGGCGCCAACCCGACGGTGCTCAATGGGGACTGGGAGTCGCCAGCACAGGTCGCCGCCTCGTACGGCCACGCCGAGTGCCGACGCATGCTGCTGCCCGCGCCGAGTCCGGACGGCGCACGCCGAGGCGACAGCTCGACGTTCGCGCGCGACCCGACGCAGGAAGCCGCGTCGGCCAAGTCGTACTGCCTGCCGAACCGGAACGAGAGCGAGCCGCGAGCGAGAGGCCACGTGGACTGGGACGAGATCCACCGAGACGTCGAGCTCGTGGAGGAGAGCGGCGCGTTCTCGTCCGAGGACGAGCAGGCGCACTTGTCTTCGGACGACGAGTGAGCATGAGGGCAAACCGAAATGGACGGACAGTTGTCGTGAGTTTTCGTTTTATTTTCTCGTTAGAGGTCTTGCCAGAAGACGAGGCTCTAGGAGCTGCTGGCTCTGGACTGGACTCGGCGATGGGCGCTGTCGACGGTGTTGCGCAGCAGCATGGCCACGGTCATGGGGCCGACGCCTCCGGGCACGGGCGTGATGGCGCTGGCGATTTGGCTCGCGGCCTCGTAGTCGACGTCGCCCACGAGTCGGTAGCCGGCTTTCTTGCTCGGGTCGTCGACAGGGTTGATGCCGACGTCGATGACCACGGAGCCGGGCTTGATCCAGTCGCCCTTGACGAAATTCGCGCGTCCGATCGCTGCGATGACGATGTCGCCGTCACGCACGCGCGCTGGCAGGTCCTGCGTTCTCGAGTGGCACATGGTCACGGTGGCATTGCGATGCAGCGCCAGTAGTGAGACAGGCAGTCCGACGATCTTGCTGCGGCCGATGACCACGATGTGCTTGCCTTCAATCGGGATGTTGTGGTGGTCCAGCAGCTCGATGCAGCCGGCGGGCGTGCACGGCACGCTAAAGTCGACGCGCTCGCGGCGGTCGTTGCCCTGCAGCACGGCCTTGTGCGTGGCAAACGCGAACAGCGCCGCGTGGTTCTGCGGGTGCAGGCCGTCGACGTCTTTGACCGGGTCAATCGCCTTGAGAATCGCGTCGGCGTCGCAGAACGCCGGCAGCGGCAGCTGCACGATCATGCCGTCCACGTCGTCGCGCGCGTTGAGGCTGTGGATGTGGTCGTAGATCTCCTGCACGACCGTGTCTTCGAGCCGCTTCCGCTGCGGGGCGTCCAGCTCGAGCGCCGCCGCGCTGTCGCCATCTTCGATGCGATGCAGCACGTCGGGCAGCGAGATCTGCACTTTCCACGACTCCATGCCCACGGCCGCGCTCGTCTTCTGCTTCATGCGCACGTACGTGGCCGAGTCTTTGCGCGTGCCGACCACGACGACCGCGAGCCCGATCGCGCGGCCGTGCGACTGGCGGAACGCTTCGCACGCCGGCGCCAGCTCGTGCTGCTGCATGTGGTCGCTCGTGGCCTTGCCGTCGAGTCGCAGCGCACTCATGGCAGTCGGAAGGGAACTGTTGACGAATGACACCCATCGTTCAAAGAGAAGATCTGCCTGAATGCGAGCAGGTCCCCGTTCAAGTTGATCATCGGTTTCCACGGGATCCAGCCAACTTGCCTGACATGCAACCCTATCCACCCTGATCTCCACGAACAACACTCTCCCATTAGGCTAGGTTAGGTTATGGTAGTTTGCCCCTTAGCTCCATGCGACGTGGTACAGCCAGTGTCGGTCGGTCGATGGAAGGAATGTTCGCCTCTCGTGGAGCGCAGAGGCGTCCCATGTCAACTAGCCAGCAGTTCCCATCCGCCATCGGCCTCTGCCTCGCTGTCCGGCGCTACCTAGATCGTGCACCGCGGCCGTTCCGCCACGGCCGCGCTCACTGCCGCCGGCGAGATGGACGACGGCGACGTGACGCTGAGCAAAGTCCTCATGCAGCACAGCGAAGAGGTCTTGGGCGTGATGCTCACGTGCACGACCGGGCTGCTGAGCGTTCTCGGGGCGCTGGTCGTGTACAGCAGCCGACTTGACTTCTTGTGGCAGCCGCAGTCGCTCGTGGTCGCGCTCGGCGTCGCAACCGGCGGCATGATGAGCTTCACGTTCATCGAGCTCGTGCCCGAGGCACAGCTGCTGCTGGAAGACGTCGTCAAGAAGTTGCTGAAGCGATCAACCAACGAGCCCGACCAGGTCGTGGAAGGATACGCGACACTACTTCTGGCAGCAGCATTCGCGACAGGCGTCTTTGCGATCTGGGCGATTGACACGCTCTGCGTGTACTGCGTGGTCCCGACTAAACTAGTGCGCAGCTCCAGAGACGCCACGGTGCTCATCCGTAATGGCGGGTCTGCTACCTCTCCCAGCACTATCAGGGGCAGCTCGCCAACTCGAACAACCAACCGAGCCCAGCCGCTGATGCTGCCATCGACCACGCCTGACTTCAGCGCGAAGGAGCTGCTCTACAAGACCGGTACGGCTCGAGTCGTAGCGTTCGGGCTGCAAAATGTACCAGGTGAGTTGCCATGCGCTATGGATTGCCTTACGGTTGGTGTCTGACTTCAGTCGCAGAAGGAATGGTGCTCTGCATTGCCGCAAACCAAAGAAAGACACTCGGCATTCTGTTTGCCTGTGCTCTTGCAATGCTCAACCTCACGCGTACGTCCCGTTCGCCTCGTTGGCTGGGTTTCGAGTGGCTCTGATCCGGAAAGTGTCTGTGTGGACAGAGGGTATGGCGCTCGCTGGCATTCTCGCGCAGTCCTCTGGTCTCCGCTGGCGAGCCGTTCTGTGGTGCGTGCTCGCCGCGCTTGGGCTTCCACTCGGCGGGTTCTTGGCCTGGGCCGTGATCTTCAAGACGTATCTCACGAGCCTCGTGTTGGGCGTCTTGTACTCGGTCACCTGTGGGCTGCTCGTGGGCACGAGCTTTTCGCAGATCCTCACCGTGTGCTACATCCACGAAGCGGCGAGCGACAGTAGCTCCGCGATGCTGAGCGTGCTCGGCGGGATCGTATTCACCACCGGCATCCGCATGGCGCTGGCCTTCCTGTATGTGTAGAACACGAGAGACTTGTTTTCCATGGTATCCCACTAAATTATTCGGCTATGAACCTGGTCGCTGCGATCACGACCATGCCTAAGATGACGCCTATCACAGCCCCGTGGGCTTTTCCAACGGCGTATACGTGGGTCGTCGGCATGACTTCCTTGACGCCGACGCCGACGAGAATGCCCGTGGAGATGCCAGTCGCGATGGCGTGTGTTAGCCGATCGTTTTCGCTGTGCCCCATCAAAAACCAGGCGACCGAGGCACCTAACAGCTTCCCAACAGGCGACAATAAGCACCAGAAGACGCCGCGCAGGCGGTGGCCGCTGGCGAAATAGATTGAAGACGCGAGTGCGATACCGTCCGGGAGACTGTGCAGCACAACGGCTGTCGCCATGGACACGCCGATGTGGAGATGGCGAATGGCTGCCACATAGAGAGCCAGGCCCTCTGTCCACATAAACTCAGGTAAGTGGTGTGGGCGTATCGGGAAAGCGAAGCACCGAACGCACCTGGTATATGGTGGAGGATAACAGCCACGGCACTGAGGATTGTCGCTCGGATGCGAAGGCCGTTCGACTGCACAGCGAACGGCTCGTACGGACTCGCCGTCGTGGAGATCTCAGGTAGTTCGGGTCCTTGGAAGTGGTCGAAGTGGAGCGTCGACGATGTGTGCAGTCCTCGTGCGTACGTGGGCGCAGCGAGCTCGAGCGTGCTAACGGATCCGCGGGTCGTCAGTCCTCGTCCGTACCGTTGACGCTCGGCCATGCCGGCTTCTCCGTAGCAGTTCGCTGCGAGAATAGATACGCGGTAGATGATCGCGTCGACGGTGTAGAGCATGATGATGCCGAGCACGAGGCTCATGATCGCGAAGAGCCGGCCGAGGCCCGCCGCTGTCTTTGCGTCCGAGGATTCGTCCAGAAGAACGCTTGTGTATCCGTCTTCGGCGTGGCGTAGGAGATCGGTGAGCGCCGTGCAGATGAAGATGAAGCTGGAGATGCTGAACACGATGACGAGGGACAGTGGCCGCGCGAGAGAGAGCAGCAGCGTGCTGAAGACCATGACACCGCCGACCACGAAGGCCGTCGAGGCGCCGCCGACCAGCAAGAACGCGGACGCGACGCTCATCCCGGTTTCGAGCATCTTGTAGACTTCAAATAGTCTCGAGCCCGATGACGACCGCCGGTGTATGAGCTGAGAGCGGGTGGGTTGGTGACCGCGCTGGCGGATTCACGAGAGCGTGCCGCGGCCCCCGCAGGGAGCAGGAATCAAGCGGACGATAGGTGCTGGCAAAGTGGCTCTTTCCCTCGGCGAGAAATCAACTCAACGGCTGACCACGCCGCCAGCTGAACGGAGAACACGCGCGGAACGGTGCGCGGTCCTTCCACCGACGCGCGCGGTCGCATGCAAACGCCCTGTGACGGCCACAGCAGCGCAGGTGTCGACCACCGAAGACAGGAGCCGACGAAGAGATCCGCGAGGCGCGCGCAGAAGGCAGCTCGTGGTCGGGTCTTGCTCACGTCGCAGACAGCTCAGGTTGAAGTGATCGGGTTCTCTAAAACCGCTTGCCTTTCTTTCGATTGGCTAAAATGAAGTCCATTTCAGCCAATCCAACGGGTGACTGTCTATCCGTCTGGCTTCCCAGCGTAGCTCCCCGTCATCACGCAGATCGTCATTCCGAGAGCGAGCGTCCTCTCCCTCTCTCTCTGCTGCTCTGCTGCCATGGTGCTCTACGAGATCGCGCGCTTCTGCTGCCTCGCGCTCACAGACGCGGCGATGCTGCCGGCGCTGCAGGTCATGCGCAAGAACCACCGGCACTTTGAGCTCTTCCTCGGCGTCTTCCAGCTCGCCATCTCGTTCCTCTTCAACGTGGCCGAAGCCTTCCACGCGTCCATCTTCCTCAAGGAGCTCCAGTGGCATTTCATCTCGGACGTGCTCTCGGTCGCCTACTTTCTCGTGCTCTGCGTCCACCTCATGGGCTTCCGCGACGAAAACACCAACATCGTGCTGCGCTACCTCGCGTTTGCGTTTGCCTGGCTCATGAAGTCCAAGGACGGATGGGACACGACCGCGTACGAAGTGCTGCTCGTCGCGAGCTACATTCTCGGCGTCGTCTACCGCCGCGTGCTCTCGAGCGACAAGCAGGTCGCGCCGCTGCAGAAGGAGCACGCCAAGTTCGCGGTCGTCTTCCTGCTGCTCGCGGCGCTCGTTGGCTCTATCCCGATCTACTTTTCGGGCTCGGGCGACGAGTGGAGCATCGGCTTCTTGAAAGGATGCATGCACGTGCTGGGCGGTGCGGCGTTCTACTATGCGTGGCTCAGCGTGCCGTGCCTCGACTCGAAAAAGACCGACCTCATCCCGACTTACATCTGATGGACCACAGCATACACAATCGTTTTGTGAATAGTACGTGCCGCTTTTGTTCACGATGATGCTGCGTTATTGGTTGGAGTGGTGCAGTAGGAAAAGCTGGTATAGCCGTTCGATGGGCGCCACGTCCAACTCGTGGAGTATCTACGTTCTCAGTTAGTTCCAACGACTCCAGCAATTGGCCAATCTGGTTCGCTGACCTTGTGATCATGGGCCTCGTCGAAATACTTGGCGTACAAGTTCAACTGGGCGTGCAGCAAACGCCAATTGATGACCGACGGGTCCAACTCGCCGCACGCGAGCTTGCGTTCGCTGAGGAACAGCTCCAGCAACGCGTACGCCTCCATGGTCGTCGTGTCACTCTCTCCACAGTCCTCTTCCTCGGGCGATTCCATGCGCTTGGTCCTCGAGGCTCGCAAAGCGCTCTTGAGTCTGCGTTTCTCCTCTTCCAATTGCACGTCGCTCCAGCTCGCGTAGCTCAGCACTCGCCTGTAGTGCGTTTCCTTCTGAGACGGTGGCTCGCTCGCTTCCGGTTTATCTTGCCGAAGAGATAGCAAAATTGGTTTGGCACTCTCACGGACAGTCTTGACGCTCGGTCGATCTGGCGACGAGCCACTGTGGATCGGCGGAAGATCCGGGAAGAGCACGTCACGCACCGTGCGCTCTACGAGGGCGTCAAGGACCCGAGCCTTGTCAGGCATTTCCGGAGACTGTTGCCACAAGTGCGCGAAAGGTCACGAGGCTCTTTTTGATCGGAGACCGAGATCCACAGTTTCGATTTTTTGTTGGTGGTGTTGGCGTCTCGAATGTCCAAGGCCGCCAAGAAAGACGACGTCTCGGTCGGCGCGCTGCGTGTCGTGTACCTGGACGCACCGAAAGAGCTCGAGGACTTGGTCATCGCGAGTGCGACGAACGCGCTCAAAGCCCTGTACAAAGGCGAGAAGAGCCATTTCACCGAGGTGGCGCAGCAGATCAAGAAGGAGGTCGAGGAGACCGAGAGCGGCGCGTGGCACGTGGTCGTCGGCAAGTCCTTCGGCTCGTTCGTCTCGCACGAAGTGAAAAAGTGAGTAGCTCAGTGGTGGCTTGCGATTTGATGCGCCGTGGACTGATCGAGCTGGGATGCAATCGCTAGGATGGTGTACTTCTTCTTGGGACAGATCGGCTTTCTGGTCTTTCGCCACGGCTGATTGAGACTGTTCCATTAGAGTTTAGGATCCACAGTAAAAGACATCGTTCTTTGTCCGCTACCCTTGCTGTACAATAAATAAGGCGGTCCAAAGTCGTCTCGTTTTCGGGATCTCACTGGGGCGTCGGTCCGTGGGGGCCGGCCGAGTTCGGATTCACTGTGCCGTTCGTGTGCTGCGTCTGCGCGGCGAGAAAGGCCGGCATTGGAATCGCCTGGCCCGCCTGCGTCGTTGTGCTCTGCGCCCGCAAAGTCTGCTGCATTTGCGCCGAGTACGACGGGTGCGGCCGAGGCTCCGGGAGCGAGGTCGTGGTCTGGAGCAGCTGCTGTTGGTTCTGCAGTAATTGCTGCTGGAACTGTTGCTGCTTCTGCAGCATTTGCAGATGCAGATGAGCGTGGAAGGCTTGCTGTGAAACTGGCTGCTGCGGCTGTGGCTGTTGCTGCTGGTGGAGCTGCTGCTGCAGTTGCTGTTGCTGTTGTCGCTGTTGGAGTTCCTGCATGTGCCGAATGTGCTGCTGCTGCTGCACCGCTCGCTTGAGCATGTCGCGGATGCCACTGTGGTACTGCACGAGCCGCACAATAGCGTTCTCGCGCTCGTCTTTGAAGCGTAGCACGTCTTGCTCGTGCGACTGGATCGCGCTGTTGAGCGTCGAGACCGTGCTGTGGAAGACCTCCGAGCTCACGGACCCGATCTGCTCAAGCGTTTGATTCATTCGCGCGTTCAACTGAAACACGACGGTCTCGCCCTCCTTGATCTGGTGGGACAGTTTTGTACAGTGGCGGTAACTCGCCTCCTGGACCTGTGGGATATCGCCGAGCAAATCAAGCCGCAGCAGCTTGACCTTGGCAATCAGTGATTTGGACTGTGCGACGAGCTGGACGACGATTTGGTCCCGCTTGGTGCGCAACAGTTGGAGCCGCTGCTGGTGCTGCTTGAGCTGCTCCATTAGTGTGTGGGCTGTCTGGACACTTCGATACGACGCCTGCACAACCTGAGCGTTGAAGTGTGCGACCGTCTGCTCCGTTTGGTGGACGTGGTCGTCTGTCTGTACGAGTCGCTCGAACAAAACTTGTTCGATCGGGTTTTGGTCGATTGTGTTCAAGCCGCCCAGAGCCGGATTGCTCAGCGTCGTAACAGGTGCTGCCGCTGGCGGCGCCGGAGATGTCCCTAGTGGAGTCGTTGGTGCCGACCATGCCATGCCGTTCGGAGATTTGCCACTTTGGGACACAGACATTGCTGGCTGGGCGATCGGCGTAGACGCACCAGACGGGAAGAAAGCGTGGCTCGTGGTAGTCGGCGTAGAAACTCCACTCGAGGCGACAATCTCTGGTGGTGGCATCAGTGCTCGATAGACTTGCGGCCCAACAGGAAGTCCTACGACCGGGATCGGCGCGCCAAGCATGCTCGCTGTGACCGTTGGTGGAACGCCAACGTTCGGCGGTGGCGTCGGCTGCCGTCGATCTCGCTCAGGGTCGCTGCCGTCGTCGTCGATGCAGATCACCTCTTGCTCGGCCGGCAGCTTCCGCTTGACACCAGCCACTGCTGAGCGCTTCGTCGCACTGGCCGTGGTTTTAAGGGCGTCCACGCGCTTCGCACGAAGATCTTCGACGACTTCCTTGTAGTGTGGCGTCCACTTGGCCCGCACGACCATCGTACCAGGAGTTCCTACACACGCCAAATAGAATAAGAACCGGTAAACAAAAAATAGAGGAGACGAACTCCAGGCATGCACCCCACCGTAGAGCTTGAAAGGCTTGTGCGGACTGCTCTTCTTGATGCCGCTGTGGATTCCCACAAAGCACGAGCCACAGAACGACAGGTCGCACCCGGTGCACCAAAATTCCACACGGGCCAAGTGGCATTGCGGACACGCTACAGCGCCACGCGTCAGCATATATATACCTCGCAAACACACAGGAGACGCACCCTTGGTGATGCACAGTCGGTGGACGCGATCGAGATCGCCCGCGTGCTGCTCTCGATAACACTCGGAGCACACTCCGACGTTGCGAAAGGCGCATTTTTCCTCAATACAATACACACTCGACAGTGCTCGCCGTCCTTGTTGCAAGCAATTCGTACACGGTGGCGAGACAAGGTCTACAACATTAATCTTCTCCGTTACCTCATGCCACCACGTCCATCCACCCATGGCCCACCTTACCTGCCGTCGACGACTCGCTGCTCTCCTCGCCCGAGACCCCGTACGCTTGCCGCACAAACGCCGGAAGCTCGCCGTACCACTGCCGCTCGCCGTTGAGCGCTGGGTGCTCCACATGGATCTCGGCCTCGTCCACGATCGCCTCGACGGCCGCAGCCTCGGCCTTGCCCTCCACCGACGTCGTCGCCGACGTGGCGTCTCCATCCATCGCGACGTCCGTCTGCTCATCCGACAGGTCCGCGTCGCGCAGCTGCGACTCGGCGCTCGCCGGAGCCATCTCGACGTCCTCGGCAGCGACGCCATCGGCCGCCGGCTCTGTCTCCTGCGAGCTGTCGTTCTCTTCGAGCAGCTTGTCGGCCGAGTCGCAGGTCGCCGGCGGTGGCGGCGCTGAGCCGGGCGCGTCGTCGCGCGCTGCTGGCGGCTCGCTGGCTTTCGGTGGGGACGCCGCGCGCTCGCTCGCATCCACGCCGTCGTCCATTGGGTTTCGGGTCGTCTGATGAGGAGCTTCGGTCAGCGCGCCTGTGATACACCTTTCCTTCGTGTGGCCCACACCTTTTGGCGCCAAATGGTATACTGTATCATTTCAATAAAGTACGAATCGGATTTTGATTGGTGTAAATTGATACACTTGAAGTGAACTTTCTAGAAACTGCGCGAGATCATTCAAAAAGGGATGTTAAGATGCATTTAACTTGCTTACCGTATGGGATGTTAAGCCTGACGCCCGTTAACTTTCGCTAACATCCCTGTACCCACCCGCGACCGGCCAGCGTCGTTCCTATCCAGAACTCAGTTCTGCAATCCGAAGAGATCCAACAAGCGACCCCCATGGCCGGCGGCGAGACGCTACGCGACGAGATCCAAGAGCTGGAGGCGCTGCTCGCGCAGGCCAAGACGCCCGGCAACCAGCGCGACCTGCAGCAGCTGCTGCGCACGAAGCAAGCTCAGTGGCAGCAGCAGCAAGAGGACGAGCCCATGGACGAGGCCGAGACGCCCGAGCTGCCGCAGCCAGCGCCTGTCAAGGTGAGCTCCCACGCGGCCATGCCCGCGGACATTGGCGAGGACATGAACGTGTACACGGAGATCGCTCGCTTCGGCTGGGAGGATGAAGGTGGGTCGGGATCGACGATCGTGGATAGCGAAGGAGAAGTGGCTGATGCCTGGAGTGGGATTGTAGGCTATGGCAAGGACAAAGTGACGGTGCACATCATGTCGGGCGTGGACGGCGTCGGCGACCTGCCGAAGGAGAACATCACGTGCAAGTTCACGAAGGCTTCGTTCGATCTCAAGATTCTAGGGCTGAACGGCAAGAACTGGCGGTGAGTTCTCGGGCTCAAACGGCACGGGCTAGAGAGAATGTGGCCGCTGACTTGTGGAGTGTATAGACTGGTGAAGAACCACCTGGACAAGCCCATTTCGCCGTCCAAGAGCACGTACCGCGTCAAGAAGAACCGCATCTCGATCACGCTGTGGAAAGAGGACAAGAACAACACGTGGATGAACCTCACGGCCAAGAACCCGAACAAGCTGAGCCGCGACAAGTCGGCGGACCCGGCAGCCGGCATCATGGACATGATGAGGGACATGTACGAGGATGGCGACGAAGACATGAAGCGCACGATCGCCAAGGCCTGGACCGAGAGCCGAGAGAATCAGGGCAAGGTGGACGACATGCTGTAGGGGGCGACGTCGATCTAATCACAAAATCGTATTTTTCATTTCCTCATCAAATCACTCTTCCGACACATTGATTTCCACAACTTCATCGCCGACTGTGACGACTGTCACGTCGGCAGTCTCGAAGCCTTTCTTGATCTGCTTGAACTCGGCGCTTTTCTTCTTGACCTGGAACGACTCACTCGTGTCCCCGCTCTCTACATTCAGCAGCGCTAAATAGCCCTCCGCGTCGATGTCCATCACGCTCCACACGATCCGCGGCGCTGGCGCGGCGTCGCCTTCCAATCCCTTGACCAGCTCGCTGTCCGGCTCTTCACCGACGACACCGATGAGTTCGTTGTACCACTTGAGCAGTCGCTTCTTCTGCTTGGTGCCAAACACGTTGAATGGCATTGCGAGTCCGTCCTTGACGGCTTTAAAGGTCGCATCCAGGAGCTTCTCCTCGTCCCTGGTCTTGGCCGGCACGTGCTGCTTGCTGAACGTGACGTACATGGCGATGGCGTCGATCATCTTCTGCTGCGCGGTCTCGCTGAACCGCGGCGACTGGTTCTTCTGCAGGAACCGGCTCATGGTGCTCAGCTCCTTGGCCATCTTGCCAATAGCCTGCGGTAGACGCGCCGCGTCCGCCGCTGCCTGCACGAGCGCCTGGCCATCCTCCCAGAACTTGATACACCGCGCGTCCATCGTTCCAATTGAGCTGCTCACCAGTGCAAAGGCAATTCGTACTTTATAGAGTGCATTGGGTACGTTGTCTTGGCGCCACCAGCTCAAGCCGAGAATGAAAATGGACGAAGATCTCTACGGCGACCTGGACACGTCCACGAGCGCGCTGGCAAAGACCGAGGTGCTGCAGCAGAAGCAGCGCGTCGAGCAAGAGAACGACAAGCTGCGCAAGGAGCTCGCGCTGCTGCAGCGCGAGAACCGGCTGCTGGGCGAGCGCACGAAGACGCTCGAGACCAACATCTCGTCGCTCTTCGTCACGGCGCAGCACGAGCTCAAGCGCAAGGACGCCGAGATCCAGCGCCTGCGCGAGGCGATAGAGCGCAGCGAGAGGACGCCGGCGTCGCGCGAGCGGCCGCGAGACCTGTCGCGAGAACACGGGCGAGATGCGCCGCGAGATTCCAGCCGCGACGACCGACGAGAGCGAGACTACAGTAAACGACCCGACTCACGGTGAGAAAGCAGACCCAGTCTATTGGAGTGTGTGCTCGCGCGCGGTGGGTGGCATTGTTTATCTTAAATAGAGGCGGGTACATCAAAGTCCATGGGAATGTGGGTCGGCCGGCGACGCGGTCGCAATACTACATACAGTCCCTAAGAGGCCGTCGACCGGGAAGATGGTTTTTCTTGGTTTCGTTCATAATGGCGATCTCTTCAAACTTCGGGGTACCGTCGTCAGCTCGGACTGGTTATGCGCTCGTGCGAGCGCCGTCTTCAGACGGACTCGGCACGATGTCGTCCGGATCCAACGGTGGCAACGTGATGGCCGCCCTCTCCGCGTTTGCAGCCTTCAGTTGCTGCAGCAGCGTGTCGAGGCATCCAACGTCGTACTCGTCCAGCAGTGAAGACTCGAAATCCTCGAGTTTCCGCATGACGTGCTGCTACGATCAGCCACGGCAGTGGCAAAACAATTAGCTCGCGCGAAGAGTTTCGCAACTAAGAAGCATAGTTCGACATACCTCTTCGCCTTCACCGAACGGGTAGTGGTCCGAGTCATTGAGGAGAGGAAGGTCATCATCAATGAAGTCCAGACCAGCTCCGGCCGCTGCATCTCCTGTGTTCGTCGACGTCGTGGTCAGGGCTGTGGACGGGGTTGTCGTCATTGCCAGACTGGAGATGTCCGCCAGCGACGGGATGACTGTCGACAGCGATCGGGGGATCGTGAGTTGGGTTCCTTCGGCCGGCGTGATTCTTGTCGGTACCGAAAGATGTGGCGAGAAAATACTAAGAACGTTGTTTGAAGGCTCCGCTGGTGTTGGAGCTGAAGCCGGATCGGTTGACTTTGGTGCCTCTTCTACAGCAGACACCGACTCTCGTACGGGGCTTCCAATCTCCTCGACCGTCGTCGGGGCTACCGTCGAGACCACGTTAGCCCGCAACTCTTCACTCAGTCACACAGAGCTAAACTTACCAAGCTTGAACAGTTCGTCACCAAAGGACGGGTCAGTGGAAGGCACTTCGACGAACTTCCGCTTCCGGCCATTCAGCGGAGTCGCGTCCACCCCCGAGGTAGACGACGACGGCAGCAATGCCGGCTCATCCATAGCTAGGAACCGCAGCACGTCGCGGAATTCTTTCGGGCCGAGTCGGCTACTATTGATATAGCTGAAATAAGCACATGACACACACCACACGAAGGGACAAGGGAGAGGCAGTCGCAATCCACACGTAAGCTACACGCTCTCGCACAGCCTCGATGCACCAACCAAACCACAAGGTACGTACTCTTCGGTGATGGCTTCGTCCTGGCCGTGGCCGCCGAGCTTGGGCATGCCCTGCTTGCCACGGTAGATCTGGAACAGGATCCACATGATCTTCTTCATCTTCTCTTGCATGATGAGCTGTTTGTCCTTGGCCGACTCAAGGTGCTTCCACAGCTTCATGTTGTCGCTGCGCACGATCTGGAAGTCCCCCACTAACTTAGCAACTAGCCCTATCGTCGTCGGCCAGGAAGACAACACACGACGTACCGCATTGTCGATCTCCAGCTCGCGCAGCCGCTTCTCCATCGTGTCGCTGCGTTGCCGCAGCTCCTTCATCTCCTTCACCAGCTGGTCCGAGATCTCGCGGTGCGCGTCCAGTCTCGATCCCTACACAGTATGAATACCAAACGTCAGCATGCTCCGGTTCTCCGTGGCCGTCCCAATAACAAGTGACACATCATCGCTGATGCATCTACCTTGACGACAACGCTTACGCTCGGTTGCTGGCTGGGCGCCGGGCTGGTCGAGACCTTGCGCTTGATGTAGTGGAGCAGGTCCGGGCGGTCGCGCTTAAAGTACGGGTGCTGGAACTCGAGCCGCTTCGAGTCAAGCACGGTCTTGTGGAAGCCGTAGAGGTTGAGCTGGCGCACGAACGACGGGAAGTTGCGGTGCTTGAAGAACCGCGGGAGCACCATCGACACGAACGCCTCGAGCTGCGACACGATGATCGTGTCGCCGCTCGCGTTCCAGCCGCAGATGCTCGCGAACTCGCTCATGCTAAAGATCTCGTAGGTCTTGGTGAGGAACGCCGGCAGCATCACGTGCTTGTTCGGCTGGCTCTCGACCACTACGCGTGCGTCACCAAGCCATCAGCATCTCTCTCCCCCTGGCTGTCTCTAGAGAACCGTTCCTAAACTCACCCTTACCCTTGCCGTTGCTGCTTGAGCTCGAGCTCGCGCTGACGGAGCGCGGCCGCGGCCCCACGGCCGGCCGCGTGGCGTCGCCCGGAGAGGCCGGCGCCACCGCCGCCACCAGTGCGCCCGCCTCAGCGCCGTCCGCGCCGTTCGTCTTGGAGGTTCGCACGCGCTTGGACATGGTGCTTCGCCGCCTGCCGTGATCCCCGAGTCCCGTGTCCTTCTTGTGCTGTTCGCTTGCCTCGCTTGGAAATTGGCGTCCCACATGAACCAGGCATCTGATGTATGGAAGAAAATGCCTGTGGAGCTTAGCAGCTTACTTTGTTCAAGTGAGATCGCCGTAGAACAGTTCTCGCCCAATGCACAACACCCCAGCTCCGCCTGCCAAGACGCCAGATTCTTTCGCAAAAAACGGCCCTACGAAGGGGAACGGCGGGTAGGGGATTAAGGATGAGAGGTTTCCATACTTTCAGCAATTGAACATAAAACCTCCTGAATCGAAAGCCCCGACCTCGGTGAACCGACCGCTTATGCGACGATCCGACTTAGCCCATCCACTTTCCACCACAAGAACTTTTTTTCAAGTCTAAAAAGATCACAACCGAAGTTTACTCCTGGGTTTTTTGCTCTCGTCGTCGTGGATCCGTTGGTAATTTATTCGCCACGACGACCGTTACCGGTCCACGTGATCGCCTTCCATATCACACGACCACCTCCATGGTCTCGGAAATCTGCTCTCGTCCGACGCCGCAGCACTCCCCACTGGGCCGACCTCTGGGTTCTATCGACGTCAACTCTTTCGTGTCTGTTTCGCAGCCTGGCGTGCTATGGAACAGACCCGACTGGCTCCCACTACGGCCAGTTCCTCTGTCGGGAACAAAGAAGAAAAAAAACAACGAAAAGGAAGGAGATGGGACCGGAACGACCGTTCGACTACTGGTCGTACTGAACCATTCTCTAATACAGATCTGTACCATTGCCTGTACCGTTTTATTGGTACTTTGTACCACTGAGTTTGAGATGTTGAATACCAACCCACCCAGCAGCTCGTCGAATCAGTCGCCGCGGCAAGATGCTGGCGCGCAAGCTGCAGCACCAGGCGACGTCGGGCGCGTCCATGCGCTCGCGCGCCTTCAGCCCAACGCCCAGCGACGCCGCGACGGGCTCGCGCGCCTCGTGGGCGGGCGTTGACGCGCTGCTGCTGCTGGCCAACTCGTACTACGCGAGTCGCATGGTGCTCGTGACGCTCGCGTCGTGTCTCTCGCTCGCGCTGCTCTGCGTGTTCGCCGTCAGCTCGCCGGGCTTCTGGGTCTGGGTCGCGTTCCAGGTCACCAACATCCTGCTCGGCATCTCGGCGCTGCCGACTGTCTTCCTCTACTCTGTCGTCTCGGCGCGCGAGAGCAAAGACGAGCCACGCTACGAAGACGACGAAACCGACCCGAGTCCGGACGCGCCACCCTCGCGACGACGCAAGCGCGACCGCGTGACGTCGTTCTCGTTCCTGCGGTCGTCATTCCATGACATCGAGACCAAGCTCGAACCGTTCACGCTGAAAAGGTCCAAAGTGCTGCGTCTCTGCGAGACGATCGTGGTCGTGCAGACGGTGCTGCTCGTCTTCGTCGTGCTCGCTGTGCTCTCCGAGATGTGGAACTCAACAGGCAACTGGTGGAGCTCGTTCGTGTTCACGTCGGGAACGGGCAGCGCACTGCTCGCCGTGCTCTGCGTGTACTTGCAGACCAAAGAGTTTGACAGTTTGCGAGCGCACGAGCAGCTCCAGCTCGGTGTCGGCCTCGACCAGGACCAGATCGAGCAGGCCCGCTCCAGCAAAAGACGCCCGGGAAGCTCGGGCCGTATCTCGACCGTGTTCGCACCAGACCAATCGCTGCGCTCGCATATCTCGGACGCGCAGAGCATGCCGTCCGAGCACATCTCGGTGGACCTGGGCCACTCGGCCGCCGTTGTTGAAAACGAGCTTCGCCGTGGATTGTACGAGGCAGCCGTTAATCGCGACCAGGACAAAGCCCGCGCGCTGCTGAACGTCATGGAGCGCGCGCTCGGGTCCAAGATCAAAGTCGAGCTACTGCTGCTTCGAATGTACGCGACGCCGACGCTGTGGCTCTGGACGTTTGCGTTCACAACTCACAACCCACTCCACGTCGCGTGCCGCCTCGGCGACGAAGGCATGGCCGAGCTACTGCTGGAAGGCGGTATGAACCCAAATCTGCTGGACAAGACCCAGGGCGAGCCGCTGACGCTGCGAGTGATGTACGACGTCTGCCAGGGCCGTCCGAGGAACATCACCAACGTGCTCGGCTCGCCGCTGCATGTGGCTGTCACCCACGGCCACTCGCACCTCATCGAAGTCCTCGTGCGCCATGGCGCCAACATCGATATCGTGGCGCAGACTAGCTTCATCTCCAAGGCCATGCGCGTGCCACCCATTTTCCTCGCCGACTCGGCCGAGGTCATCGAGTCGCTGATCCGCCACCGCGCCAACTTCCTCGTCGTGCCGGGTAAAGGCAACTCCAAGAGCGTCACAGTGCTCCAGCGTGCCCAGCTCGACGACCGTAGCGAGCTCAGCAGCGTGCTCAAGGAGTGGGGCGCCGACGTCGCGCTCACGCCGCTCCACGAGGCTGCCGCTGCAGGCGACGTCGCGACTGTCAAGCACTACCTCTCGCTCGGCATCCCACCCGACCAGCTCGGCGAATTCCAGGACGGCGTCCACCGCCGCACGCCTCTCCACTGGGCGAGCATCATGGGCCGAAAGACTGTCGTTGCCGAGCTGCTCAAGTGCCGAGCTGACGTCAACGCGCTCGACGTCCGCATGCGCTCACCACTTCACTGGGCCGCACGCCACTGCCACGTTGAAGCCATGCGCGAGCTACTGCCCGCCGGCGCGGATCCGCATCTCTGCGATGATGAAGGCCTGACGCCGCTGGCGTTCAGCGCCGTCGGTGGACTGCTCAACGGCGAGTGCGTCCAGCTCTTCATGGACTACGGCGTGGACATCAACGAGCGCGTGCCAAACCAGTTCGGCGACACGTGCTTGCACTTGGCACTGCGCACGGAGAGCTACGACGCCGCGCTCGCGCTGATTCAAAACGGCAATGCCGATCTCGCGAGCTACAACGCTCTCGGCGAGCCGGCTATCAAGTGCTGTGCGTCCGCCGAGCAGCTCTTCGCCATCAAGACGAGCAGCAACTGGACCGACATCGTCATTTCTTACGATTCGGCGTATCGCGAGCTCGCTGAGCACCTCAAGCGCGGCATCGAAGAGAGCTTCTTGACCGCGTACATGCGCGACGCCGACGACGACGCTGTCGAGTCGATGCACGTCATGAAAGAGGCCTCGGCGCTGGTCTGCGTGCTCACGCCAGGCTTTGAGCACAACGCCATTTGCATGGAAGAGCTGGCGTACGCCAAGGTGATCCGCGTGCCCGTCATGGCCATCACGATCGAGTCGATGAACCTCCCCGAGGAGCTCCAGGTGTACCTATTCACCCGCCAACTCGTGCCGTTCCGCGAGGCGATCCTCACGTCTCGCCGGCGTAGCTCAGCCACCGGCCCCGTTGACACCCGTGAGTTTCGGTTTCAGCTGGACGACGACAAGTTCAAGCGCAGTCTCCAGAACCTCATCGACGGTCTGCGCGACGAAGTCGAACTCCACGATCTCGGCGCCACGCGACTCGGCAGCGATCCGGAAGAGCTGGACGGCGACATCATCAACTCGTCACGCTACCTCCCGCGCCCTGGGACGGAGAGCGCGCGGCCATCGGTCGCGACCAGTGAGGCGGCGTCGCAGATGACGGAGCTCGAGCGAGGCTCCTCCGCGACGGCGTTCATCCGCAGCAGCGGCGCGTCGACGCGCAGCTCGACGACCAAGCGCCGCACGCTCAACGAGGTGGTCAAGGATGTGTTGAGTCGTCGCCGGCGACCGACCGTGCACCCGCTTCTGCCCGTGAACGCGCTGGCGCTGACGTCGGTCTTCCTCTCGCACGGCGACTGCCACGAGGATTTCGTGCAGAAGCTTCACGAGGAGCTCAAGCGCAACGAGGTCCAGGTCACGCTCGACTCGATGTCCCAGGTCTCGAGCATGAAAGATCGGATCCTCGCGGCGAAGGACGCGATCCTCCAATGCAGCATCTTCCTCGTCGTGCTCTCCGAGAAGAGCGTCAAGACCGAGCTCGTGAGCGACCAGCTCGCGTTCGCCGAGGACAAGGGCAAGCACATTGTGCCCATTTACTACACGCGGCGCCCGAGCCTGATCGATTCGACGGTGCGGAAGCTGCTCGAGACGATCGACAGCAAGCTGCTCATCTTCGGGAACGGCATCAACTATGGGAGAGGCTTCGACGAACTCGTTCGAGAGCTACGACAGCAACATGAGCTCCTGCAGCTGGAGGAAGAGGAGAAAGACGCGGGCGAGCGGGTGCCGGTCTCGCCCGTCGCCAAGAGCGCCGTCGATGCTCTGCTGGGCCAATCCCAAGTGCGAAGCCGCTCAGCGAACCGAAGCATCCTAGTGTAGAAGACCAAAGGTTGTTTTTGAAGTGCGTAAATAATGATACCCAACTGCGACTAATAATCCACTTCGTCCGCGAGGATCTGCTCGTCTGTGCGGCGCGTTCGGCCGGTGCCAGCAACGCGGCGGCGGTAGTTCTAAACGAGATAAATAAATAAAGGATTAGCCCATGGACCAGCGAATGCAACACAGCAAATGTCATCGCACCTTGTCGGAATCGTCCGAGTCATTCTCGGAGCCTGAAGACTCCTCGTCTGGGTAGTCGTTGAAAGCGTAGTTCTCGTGGTTCGAGTCGATGCTCTCGCCGTCACTATCGAGATCGTTGTCGTTGTCCGATTCGAGCATGAACTCGTCGACGTCGTCCTCTTCGGCCACTTGCTGGCCGGCTTCTTGCGACAGCCAACGCTGGACCGCCGAGCTGACAGACACGACTGGCGCGGTCGACAAGTCGCTCGTTCCTTCGCCACCTGAAGCAGACGACCCGTGCTGCTCGCTCGCGGTCATGTCGATGCAGTACACGTCGTAGACGTATTCCTTCTCAAGCTCTGCCTCCTCACACGCAGCCAGCGCCGATTCCACGCTCGTGTGGCCGTACTGGCGGGCGAATGCCGACGCTCTCGCACCGTTCCAGTCCTCCTGGAGAACACTCGCCGCCCCCGACCGAAGCACGGTTTCGATGACGTCGGCACGGCCATGCATGGCGGCAGCCATGAGGATACTGCCGCCATCGGCGGGCCGCTGGAAGGCTGCTGGGTCCACGCGAAGCTCCGGGCGGTGGCTATGGAAGATGCGGAAGTAGTCGCTGAAGTCATTCTGCTGGAACGCCTTCCACACAGCCTCGTCGGCCTCGCGTTCGTACGGGTTCATCACACGCTTCACACTCAGCTTGGCGCCGTTGGCCGTGAGCCTCGCGGCGGCTGCCGGCTCTTCGTTCGCGCCAGCCGCTGGCGGTGACACCGTCGTGAGATCCACGACGCGCACGCCCGAGAGCTCGAGCGTCTTCTGCTCCTTCATCTCGAGCGGCAGTCCGCGCGAGCGCAGCACCTCGCTCTGGCGGCGCTCTCGTCCTTTTGCCTGCTGCTGCTGCGCGCGGTGCTGCGTCGCGGGCTGCGCGGCCTTGTCGGCCGCGGCTTTCTTCGCATGGACGCGCTGCTGCTTGGCCTTCTTCTTGACGCGCTCGGTCCACTTGGCGTCGCCGGCCGCGTCCTGGAGCTGGTGCGACTCGAGCGTGTCGATGCGCGTGAACACGAACCCGCGGTCCTTGGTCGAGAGCTTGCCGAAGGCCGCGAGCAGGTCGCTGGGCGCTGGCGTGGCGTCGTCGCCGTCGCGCTGCTGCCGCTTGAGCTCCGGCTCGCTCTGCACGAAGAGGCTCTCGACCGGGTCGTCGTGGCGCTTGCGCTTGACGCGCAGCAGCACGACCGACGGCTGCGCCCTCTCGCTCGCGCCGCTCGCGGCCGCGGCCTTCGCGGCGGACGGCGCGAACCGCCGCGTCCTGCGTGAGGCGTCGTCGGCCATTGCCATTGCTTTCTGGTGGGGCAACACAGGTCGTTAAGTGCGAAGTGTACTTAATTGAGAAAATGCGTACTTAATGGACGTGGCAAGTGAAGCCATCATCCATGGCGCGCCAATGAATATTAATAGCAGAGGGGCGGGCCATATCGGGTGAGCCAACGCCTCGCCCGATATGGCGGCAGTGGGGACAGCTCGTGGACGAGATTAGGAGACGCCGATGGCGAGGAGCATGGTCGCGACGGCCGTCGATCTGCGCGACGAAATGGACGAGACAGGCGGCGCCGCGCTGTCGCCGGCGAGGAGCGACGCCAAGGCCAAGTTCCTGATCCGCACGCTGCCGCGAGAGTGCAACCCGACGCCCGTGGCCGTGCAGCCCTCGGCTTCGGCAAACGGCAATGCAGCGGCGCTGTCGCCGAGAGCGAGGAAGCCATCGCTGAGTTCGGGTGGCGCGGAGGTGCTGGTTTTAGAAGAGTCGGCTGAGGCTGAGAACCCATTCGACGACATCACCGAAGAGAAACTGGTGCGTCCCCGCCAGGAAGCGAGGCCTCTTCGCTGCTGGGAGGCTTACTTTCCGCACTGCGGGGGTGTCTATGGTAGCAACAACTAACAGGCAAATCCGACTTGGCGCGCGTGACAAGCCTCACTATCGCCGTCGACTCGGACAAACAATCGGTCGAGGTGATCGGAGAGCTGCTGACATCCCTTCGCCAGCTCCACATTCTGCCAAACAGCACTCTCCAGAGTTTCCGAGACTTGGGCACGTCGCTGCACTCGCTGCAGATCTTGAACGTCGCGAACTGCGGAATCAAAGAGCTCGATGGCATCGGCGCGCTGACGGAACTGCAGGAGCTCCACCTGCAGTACAACGCGGTCAGCGACATCAGCCCCCTGACGATGCACGACGAGCTCCAGATCGTTGGTGAGAGTGTTCTCTCGGAGTGATTTGTGTTCTACATCTAATTGAAATGATAGATCTCGAGTCGAACCAGGTTGCCGACGTTGGCCAAATCGAGCAGCTTGGTACGTGACGAGTACGCTCGGGCCGACTCCTCTGGAACTTACCATACGGCCTTCAGCCTTCTGTCCACAGCTCATCTCGCTCACATTACGAGGAAATCCATTATGCCGAATCGACCACTACCGCCGGATTATTGCCAGCTTCCTTCCTAATCTCGAAACGCTGGACGGGAAGCCCGTGACCGAGGCCGAGCGAACTTCGCTTCCCGAAGGAATTGTCGATGCAGCCATCCAGCAGTTGAAAGACACACTGGAGGCTGAGTCTTCAGCGCTTGCTGCTGAGCTGAGACCGCGCTCTGCCCGTCCAGAGTCTTCACATGGTCGACGAATGGACGAACCCGTGGGACTTTCACGAACGCCGAGCTCGAGTCGCATAGAAGTCACTCAGGATCCATCACGAGATGACTATGGGAGCACTCTTACGCACGGCTCTGACATTGTGTTTGCGGGGAACTTCACGAGCGCGTTGCGGCGCCATCGAAGTGAGACAGAAGGCGGCGAAGGGCTGTCCGCTAGTGCTGCCCTAGCGAGTCCAGACACACGACCAATGGAACGACCCCAGACGCCAGCACGCGAATCGATCACAGCGACGCTGGACCAAGTGAGCCAGCTGGAGAAGCACAAATCTCGCGACGCGATCCTCCGCGAACTGAAGAGCTGGCAGCTGGAATCTCCCAATGTGGGGGTCGTGCTGATGGAAGACCCAACGCAGATAATTAGCCCGGCGACGTCACCAACCAAACGGCCACCTAGTGGCCATGGTAGAGTGCGCACAGCAGAGAGAAGACCAAACACCTCGGCTGGTATCGTGAGGAATGTACGCGAGGCGTTTGTCGAAGGGGCTAGGCCAGATGCCACGGATAAGACGCGCTCTCGAGACCCACCAACAGTCAAGCGCCGGTCGGCATCTTCAATATCGTCGACTGTAGCTACGCTGACTGTGCCAACTTTGAGCTCTCGCAATGTGGATATTCTTGTTCTCGATGAAGAGCCTCACCATGACGACCATCTCCCGTGCTCTCCACGCAAGACATCTCGGGGTGTGTTCACTACGTCCACACGAGCTGAAGTCTGGAACTTGGATGAGATCGCACCGAAGTTGGATCTGGAGTCCACCGAGACGTTCTTGCAGCGATCCAGCCGCCGAACAGTTTTCGGAGACGACGACGATGCCGACTCGGCGAGTAGCGGAAGCGACGCGGAGGATATGTACGTCATCTTCTGTCGAGCACACCGTCGGACGACAGCTAACTCCGATGTTTCACTGGAATAGACGAACCACAGCTCTCCAGCTGAAGCAGCACAAGTCGTCAACAAAGCCTCCGACACACACCAAACCTAAGGGCTTCTTCAACGTCACCGAAAGCCTCCACGCGATTGATCGGTGGCGAGAGCAAATGGACGACGATGCTGTCTCCTTGGAACGGCGAGTCCATCGCAAATCGCACGAGCCTTCACCAAGCGAACCTTCTACGACCGCTGCCGTGGAACCCAACAAAGAAGGATTAGCATGCCGCACGTCAGATGACCTGATCGTCCAGTGGATGAAAGAGAAGCACTCGAACGTTGCTGAGATCAAAACGCGCGACGGGTTCAGACGTTTCTTCAAGGGCGTCGACGAGCCGCGTCTCGCACGCATTCTCCATCGCGTGTTCGCGGATGGTGAGAAAGTGCGTCGGCGATTGCAGCTGATGCAAGGCTTCTACGGCACACCAGATAGTTAGTTTCTCATAGAGGAGTCCTCGACACGCAGAGCGATGTGTAAACACGAGTGGATTCAGTTCGAACTCAACGAATAGTCCTTGTCTACGAGCGGTAGTCGGCGTTGATGGCCACGTACTCGTGGGTCAAGTCGATGCCCAGCACCTGCGCCTTCTCGTTGCCGATGCCGAGATCCACATCGATCTCCACAAACTCGCCGTGCGGCGGGTAGTCGCACGAGGTGGCATCAAGGCCGCCGCGCGTTGGTTCAATCAGCTGCGCGCGCTGCATGTGGGCGACGAGCCGGTGCTCAATCTCGCCGTTCAGCACGAATTCGCCGTTCTCGAAGATGACGACGCCGCCCATGGTGATCTTCATACGGCGCGAAATGTTGAGGTCCTTGTGGTGCTTGCCCATGTACTTGCCGACTGCCATAACGAGACGGCCGACGTTCGGATCGTTGCCAGCCACAGCACACTTGAGCAACGGCGAGTTGACGATCGACTTGCCGACGCCCTTGGCCATGTCCTTTGACGTGGCCCCACGCACGACCACGCGCATGACGTGGTGCGCACCTTCGCCGTTGCGAACGATGTCCTCGCACAGGCCCTGGCACACCTTGTGGAGTGCCTGCTTGAATTCGGCGAGCTGCGTCTCCGAGTCGAACGGGATCTGGTCCGAGGACACGATCGCGACCGTGTCGGACGTGCTCTGGTCCGTGTCGATGCTCATGGCGTTGAAGGTGTCGCCGACGACCTCCTTCAGCAACTGGCGCAGCGTGTCACGCGGCACCGAGAGATCCGTGAGGATGTACGAGAGCATGGTCGCCATGTCGGGCTCAATCATCCCGGCGCCCTTAGCGATGCCGACAATGCGGCCACCACAAACGTCAGCCGAGCGGATCTTCGGGTACAAATCTAGAAAACCAAACCAACACCATTTAGCCGGTGCAAGCTTTATCACAAAGACACGCAAGCAAACGTACCGGTCGTCATGATGCCCTCCGCGGCAGGAAGCACGCTCTCGGACTGGAGGTTCTCGACGAGCTTCGGAATGGCCTCGACCATTGAGTCCACTGGAATGCGCCAGCCGATGACACCCGTTGAGCTGGGCAGCACCGCGCCTCCTCCGCCTTCGAGGCGCAGGTGCTTGGCCAGCGCATCGCAGACCTCCTCGGCGTCCGTAACGCCACCTCCGCTCGCGCAAACGTTCGAGATCTTGTTGTTGACAAGGATGGCACCCAGCTTGTCCTCGCCGAGGCGCTTGCGGCCCACAAGCACCGGCGCGCCAGGGAACGCGTTGGACGTGAACACGGCGCCGAAGAGTGACGTGGGCTTGACAGGCTTGATAAGGCTGAGTGTCATGTTGGCTGGGAGGTGCGGTGCCTCCTCGGGCACAAACTCGAAGCTCGTGGTGGCCACCGAGAAGCCCCAGGGCAGGCGGCTCTGGTGCTTGGTCAGGTAGTCGATGTACTCCTGTCGCGACTCGAAGACGAACGCCTGCGAGGAGAAGCACGCGCGCGGCGCGAGAGACAGGCGTGCGCCATGGCGCGCGAGCCGTGTCGTCGAGCGCAGCAGCAGGCTCATGGTCAAAGGGCCGGTGTTGGAGGAATGGTCGAGTGGATCCCCGATGAGCTCTTAGTTGTTGAACTGGGCGACTACCAAAAAAGCGCTTTTCCAGAACAGAGTGATTGTCCAAACACATGTTCCCCAACACCAGAAGTTAACCTCAACAAAGCGCTTTTTAGAACAAGGGCACTCTTTAGGGGTGAGTGGAAAACTCGTATGAAATAGTGACACGAGATTTCCGGCAACCTCCATGGCGCCGCCCGACCGCGACGAGTATGAGGACGGCGGCGGGTCCCCTGCACCGCCGCCGCCGCCACCCCCTCCGCCACAGGAGGACGCAGACGACCGACCGACCAAGGTGGCGCCGCCTCCGCAGCCCTCGACCAGCGGAACGCCCGCAGGCGACGGCGACAAGCCGCGGCGCGTCGAGTACCGCGAGCTCTTCGCGCTCTTCCATGCGGAGGAGCCGGAGCCGGTGGAGAGCAAAGACAGGTGGGACCATCTCTGGCAACTCGCGCTCGTGGAGGCGCGCGAGGAGTTCCGCCTCCAGCAGCTCGAGAAGAAGAAGCCCAAGAAACGCGGCGGTGGCGAGACGGACGGCAGCGCGGCGCCGACGCCATCGCGAGGAGCAATGGGCGCACGACAGAGCGGTAGTGGCTCGGCGAGCGCGGCGAGTGGCGGGCCGGCGAGTGGAGGGCCGTCTAGTTTGGACAAGCGTCCGCGACCGGTGCGTACCGGTGTCTTGGGGAGGGTCTGCGAGAGATGGCTCTCATCGTGGAATGTTGCATTAGCCTGCACCGGGAGACAACGATCCGAACAAAGCCATGCGCGTGAATCGCCCCCAACCGCCGAACAATCGACCGAAAGGCGGCGCCTCGAAGCTCATGCAGAAGCTTGGAGGCCGATCCGGTGGAGGTATTTAAGTGACGGTCTATTGTATATGCATTGCTTTGGTTGCAACTTGCTACTCCGCTCCAGTCCTGGGTCTTTGTGAGGGAAAGGACTGATCCCATCCATAGGTGCAGTTTATTTGGAGCGCGTCGCATATTGGTTGACAGGAATAGGCCGCTCAAGCCGAGCGTTGCTCTTGGCGTTTTTGTTCGGCAATCCTCACGCGTTAGCTGAAACAGAAAATCGCGTTCCGTGCTCATACTGCGGCCAACCTGCGGCTGAAGAAGGCAAGATGCTCGGTGTTTCTCGATCGCACTGGAAAGCATGCACGGTGTGGCTTTCGATGTCGAGTAACATCCTTTTGATCCTCGCGCTGTTCCTTCTGGACATTCGTGATCTCTACTACAAACTTGTGTGGATCGGACCATTTGACTCGTTCTCGTTCGTGACTGGATCGACAAGCGTTCTCAACTTGCGGCCTCTGGTGGTGAATTCGGGTCGAGATGTTCGAAGTTTAAACAGTACCGTCATGGACTCGGGGTGGCCATCATTTCTCTCGCGCTGCGAGAGGCTGCATGCCATGGGCACAGATGGAAGTGAATTCTTTTGAAGCGTGATGGGGGTGAACTGCACAATCGGTCCGGCGACTCAACGCATTCAACGTCTCGTAATGACTAGTGATCAACGAGTCGACGCCGTAGTGTGAGCTTCGTGTTCGCTCCTCCGTGTCGGCCGGCGTCCGTGGATATGCTATGAACGAATCGTGACCGACTTTTATAAACGATACATGTTCAAGGAAAGTGATTTGCTTGCGAACGTTAAACCATCGCAACCTGAAAGCTCCTCGGAAACGGAGCTTCTCCGGTTCTTGGAGATGGCGAGTGACAGCTTCCCGATGAACAAGATAGTATGTGTCGAAGCCTTCGAAGTCATGGGCACATCTTCATCACATAGCCACGCCCCAACCTTATTTGGCTGTGCGAGTCCGAACACTTTTCGCAGCGAGTTTGTTGGACATCTCAACCCATCGATCTCGACTTTATTGGACCGCATGGCTTGGCTGACCGCAGACGTGATCTCGATCTTGAGCTCCCGTTATCTCATTCGCCAGAACTGCTTTACGAGATACCAGCTTCGTGAAAGTGGACTTGGTGATGGGGTTCTTGTATTGCAGTCATTGACAACTACCAACTTCTCCTCGTTTGGGCAGCTCTATGCACTACTGATCATCATCGATGTAGCTCTGCTGACACTCAACTGCCTTAGCTCTCTAGAGCTCGTAAAATGGATGTCGTTTCCAAAGTATAGGGATGTGAAATCGTGGGCCGAGCAAAAGGAAGCGACGAGATCGCGAGACCGAGGTGGTAAGGTGAGGCATCGAACAATCGTTAGTAGACGGTTTCGGGCAATTACAGCACTGTTTCGGCGATCTGAAAATGGACAAGCCACCACAGTTGTGCCAGATCCGCAGAGTGATCAATCTACACGATCAATGGAACCACGACTCACCCGCATCCAGCGCCGACGAAGATTCTTGGCCACGATGGAAGCTATGAGTGGAGTTGCCGCGATTGAAGAGGAACAGTTGTACTCTTTCTTCTCTCGTTCGTTGTATCGCAACTCGCGCGTCGTGGTGGTCACGCTCGTCACTCAGCTCATGTCGTGGCTGCTCGTGTTGCCAAACGCAGTCGTGTGGACGTGGAGTTTCTCGACGCATGAGAAGGTGCAGGCGTATCTGAGCAGTATTCGATGCTGGGTGCTTCTACTCTTGCTCTGCAACATTTTGTGGGGTGCTGTCGTACGTATCAGCGAACGACACGCGTTTGAAGTCACAAAACGCACGTTTCTAACAAGCATCGATTTGATATTCGTCGCATCGCTCGTATCGTTCCTGCAGCGACACGATATCTTTTCAATGTCTGAAGAGAAGTGGGCTCTAGAGAACCAACGAGTCACCGATGCTACAAGCTTTACCGGCTACCTGGCCCATGGAAATACCTTCAATGGTGCGTTGGACTCGATTGACACAACGCCGCTCCTCATCTTCCATGTTCTGTACGGACCGTTGGCTCGCGTTCTTGGATCCAGCATTGGCGCAATCACTTTGTTATTGTCTCTCAAAGCCTTCTATTTCTCACGACAACGGCCAATCTTGCAATTTCAAGATAACATATCTCGAAGAGTGTACCGGTTATCAAAACGATTGTCAAGAGTCAACAGCAGCAGCACACCAGATGGAACCTTGAACACCATTGTGGCACTTGCTCGCTCAGCCGCCCAAAAGTCGGAGACTGAGGTCTCCTCTCGTGACGAAGACGATGACGCAGTATCACACGAGGAGAAAGCTTTGTTAGAGGCTTTGCGTGAGCCGTATCGTCGATTACCTCTTGAGGAATGGCTAGACCGCCCAATTCGTGCAACGAGCCTCATTCGAAATGGCCTTCGAATGGAAACTGTTCGTGATTCGATGCGGTTTATTCGTCCAAGCTGCTACCTGGACTTTGGAATCAATGTTAAACAGGGAGTGATCCATTCTCGCATCGGCTTTTCCGACGGGTGGAAGGCGAAAATGACAGTTCAAGAATATATGACGAGAGTAGAGCACCAACCCCTTCCTCATGCGCTCCAGTTGCAGCCTCAACAAAGCGCACTATTTGAATGCCCAAGCAGCAACTCTCTACTCGTGGGGAGCGGACAAGATCTGGTGCCTCGTCTGAGCTCCTCATCTCGTGCCAGTGCTAGAGTGGACACACGACGGAAGCGCTCTCTACACGTGCCACTTACGTAACACATTATCACGTGCGCGCTCAGACGACAGCAAGAAACGAGTGAGTGTGTAGCCTATCCGTCTGCACAAGCGTCACCGTGCGGACGTCATTGATCAGGAACTCGTAAACCTGCTGGTTAAACAAGCATGCCAAGAGCTCGTGACAGTTGGGGAGGCGCTGTAAACAAGCAGCAAGGCCTACTCACGACTTAAACATGTTCTCTTCTGCCTCCTTCTGGGCAGTCATTGCTTGTCGCAGATGATGAGAGAAGGTCAGAAGCATGGCTATTATGGGCTTAACTTCAATTGAAAA
>JAADVR010000198.1:0-47368 GCA_023335855.1 Pythium scleroteichum
CGCGGCTCTTCACAAGCATGGCTGGCTGGGGCTCGGCCGTGTTCACTCTCCGCAGCCACTACTTCTGGATCCCCATTGTCGCGCCGTCGCTCGGGGGCATCGTCGGCGCTGGCTTGTACAAACTCTTTGTGGAGATTCACCCCCCACAGCAGTCTGAGCTGCCGCTTTAGACACCCCAACCGTTCCATAGAACCTTCATGTCGTGCATAAACCTAATCGGTGGAATCGAGTATTAATACCTGTTTTTGAAATTTGAAGTTGACTCCGAAGAGACGCAGGTCGCCCCAATGGGCATCTCGCACCGAGGATGAACAAGTCCAAGCGCAAGTCCGCAACCGTGTTCTCGCGCGATGAGATCGGCGTCGAGCAGCTCCAGTCGCTCAAGGAAAAGTTCGCCGACGGCGACCTCAACGAGAAAGAGTTCGTCAGTCTGTTCCGCGAGATCATCGACGCGTCGCTCAGTGAGACGCAGCTTACCGAGCTGTGGGTTTGGGTTCCGTGAGCAGTACGCGTGATCGGAGGAATTACTGACGGGCTTCGTAGGTTCCAGAAGATCGACGCCAACTCCGATGGCACCGTGGATTGGGACGAGCTCACCAACGTGAGACGGAGAGTTCGGCTACCTTTTGCATCGTCATTAACTGACATCTGTCCAGTATATGTTCCTTAGTGGGAGTGACAACTCGTCCGAATTCATCGGTGACGATGCGAATGCTTTCTACGAAACCTACCAACCCGAGAAGCTTGGTGAGACATCAATGGGTTCGAACGGTAGTGTTCCAGGAGGAGCTGGTGGTGGGTTGGCACAGACCAGTGGAGCCAGCGGAGCAAGCGCCGGCGATACCTCGGGCATGCGTCCAATTCACAACCACAAAGATCTTATCACGCGTGTGCTTCGGCTAGACAAACCCTATCTGTACCTGACCGCGAGCAAGGACGGGAGTATCCGCACCTGGAACGCCCATACACTACAACTGCAGAACGTACTCACTACCGGCAAAAACTGGGTCACGGACTGCTGTGTGATGCGCAAATCCAATCGTCTCGCTGTGACGTCCATGAACCGCACGTTGGGAGTCTACGATCTTAGTTCCAACACACTCATCGGCGAAGTGAATGAATACTCGAAACGCCAGGCCATCCCGCTCTGCGTCGAGTACGTCGAGAAGCCCGCGGACGATCGGGAAGCTCTTGTCATCGGCGACGATACCGGCGGAATCGCAGTCATGACTTGCTCGGATCTCTGGATGGCGTGCGACGGCCGCTCGACTTCTAGCACGGCCAACGCGGCCGTGGCACCAGCTATGTCTTCTTCGTCTTCAAGCTCTTCGTCCACTGGCTCGGCCACAGCCTCTTCGCCGAGCGGTGCGGTCCAAATCAACGCCGCGGGTAGTGCAATGCTTGAGGCTCAAGGCTTCTCGTCGCGCGTCAAGTTCAAGAAACATACGGACTGGGTGACGCGTGTCAAGTGGGTGAACGACATCCGCGCGATCGTCGCGACATCACTCGACACCAATATCTCGATCATCGACATCGACCGTATGGTGGTCAAGTTCGAGTACAACTGCCACAAAAAAGGCGTCTTTGACCTGGTCTGGTGCTCGTCCACGCGACTCATCGCTAGCTGCGGCATGGAACGCGATATCTCTATCTGGAATCCATATTCTTCGCAACGTGCAGTCGCAACGCTGCGTGGACATACGTCGTCGGTCGTCCAGCTCGTGAGTGACGACGACAACTACCAAATCATATCTGTTTCCTCGGACAACACGTTCAAAGTCTGGGACGTGCGCAATCATCGCTGCCTACAAACGTGGGTCGATCGCTACAAGAGCACCGATGGATCGGAGAATCGCATTTCGGCCCTCCTCTTCGATCCAAAACACCCCTGTATCGTAAGTGCGACCACCCATCTCACACGATGGCCGTTTAAAATGCAGAACGAGGAGGAAGACGTCGGAGATGAAGGGAAGGAGAAACCCATGTCCATCGCGTCCTACAACGGCGTCTTCCATCAGGTCGTGACGGCTGAGTTGAGCGCCGAGTCAGTGGTGAAAACATGGAGTGCAGAGACGGGGGACGAAATCTGCAGCTTTTCGAGTGCCCACGGACAGAGTCCTGTCACTGCCATCTCCTTCGATTACCCAGGACGTCGTCTCTTGACAGGAAGCCATGACGGCGCCACCATCAAAATGTGGAACTTCAGTAACGGCGCACTCGTCAAGGAATATCTCAAACAAGAAGACAGCCAGACGTCACTGACCAAACCGAGTGGTCTAGGTGGTTCGGTTCTATTATCCAGCACGGCGGGAGTGGGCGGATCATCGTCGCTAGCTAGTGATCTATCGTTTTTAGGACTTGATGAAGACGGAAGTGACAGCGACGTTGAGAAGAAGAATGCAGATGGCTCGAAAAAGAATCCGAAGAGCGTCCCAGCCTCGGTAACACTGCCAAAATCTCCGCGGAAGCGAAAGAAAGTTCGCGACATCATGCTTCTCCCGCCGACATTTGGCGTCGATATGGAGGGACGCAAGAACGCAAGCGCACTGAGTGAGTACGTAGAGCTGCCATCTCCTACGCGAACGCGGCTGCAGCCCAAATCTACCAGAGATGCGAGTTCAACTTTGCGGCCAGTTCGTTCGCTTGAGTTTCCACGGGAGCCAGTGACCAAATCATCGAGTGATAACGATCGAGACATTTGCCTTGCCACCGACCCGACACCTCCTAATGGAGATGCTCCGACTTCCCAAGGTAGGACACCTCGTGCTCGGCGGTCAAGTGTTTCGAGCTCGACTGTGTCCGCAGCGGTCTCGGCCGCTGCGCTGCTGGAAACCGTTTCGTCGACTGCGTCCGACAAGGGGAGCAAGTACTGCGAAAAAGAGGTCACTAACATTCTCGATATTGAGCGGAACCTTCGTGTTGGGATGGGTGACTACATTTGCCAGCGATTCGTGTGCAGCGTAGGTTGGGACCGATCCGTTTACATTTGGGCCGATAAGAACGACGAGAGCGAGGCGCTTCCAATTCACATCTTGCCCAACCCAAAAACACTGGCGTCCAATCCAACAAAGTGTCACACCATGGACGTGCTCGTACTTGTTTACATCCCCCCTGCGTATATCGCAACAGCTGGGTTAGATGGTGCAATCCTCTTATGGTCGATCAACTCGGGAGATTTCCTGTCTCGAGTCTACCAGAGTGTCGGATCAATCGACACGATGTTTTATGCACAGAAGATCGAGATGCTTTTCGCGAGTGGGGAAGCTGGACAGCTCGTCTGCATCGACAGATCAATGGCACCACGAGCAGTGCTCAAACTTGAGCATCCAAACAGCGAGGCAGTAACTGCAACGCGTTGCGACCGCACGAATTCGCATCTCGTTACAGGCGATGTGATGGGCTACATCAAAGTCTGGGATCTCACGATCTCCTCAGACCACGAGGGCGTCGTGTTGGACGTCTGCGGTCTTTGGTGCGTGCCCGGACCGCAAGCGCGCATCTTGGGCTTGGACTTTGTCGAGCACGTTCGCCTACCAGAACCATTCTTGCTTGTCTCGAGCGGGAATGGAGACGTGAGCTTGTGGACTTTAGATGGAGTCCAGGTTGGGTGTTTTGGTAAGCATCGATCGTGGGTTCTAGGGCGGCCTTCAACCTATCTATCCAACGTGTCTAGCTGCATTCGCTCGACTACGAGTAGTGGGCAGAGCAGAAGTCCAGCGGAAGGGGACGATTCGTCGGCACCGAGCGAGAGTGTTTCGCCTGCGGAGTTCTTGGCCACGTTAACAAAACCCCAGTTCATTCCGTGCTTTTCTATCGCCGCACTCAACGGTAACGAGACTGCTCGCGACACGTTTCTATTGGAAGACTCGATGCCAAAGCCTGGGGAGGTTTGGGTCTGCGTTTCCGGCCATCGCACCTCTAGAACAGCCAACTTCAATGTAAAGAAGCTCGGCGACGCTTCGCTTGAAGGGACTTGCACTGGCGATACTGATAGTATCCCGACTGACACATTATCCGCTGAGTGTCAAGGTAGCAGTAGAGGTGATCGGAGCGAAGGGCGGGCTTCAACGATCATACCCGCAATGTTTCGCCGCAGCAGCAACAATTCAAAAGAGGGTAACTCAGCCTTCATGCAGGTTGCCGGAGCCGTGGTAATGCGAGAAACACTGGCGTCGTTACCTTTTCTGCATCAACGACTAGTCGACGTTGCGGCGGATATCACGGAAATTATCACGGTTGTGAAGGTTACAAGAGGGGAGATCTCGTGCTGGGACGGCAATGGTCACAAACCTCCGCTGCTCAGAGTCATAGAGATGAGTGACTTCGTGCGCAAGGCTGGGTGGGTCAAACAATCGCTTTTGACCCAGTACGTCGGTCGCATATTCACGTGAGTCTTCTGTGGTGGTTGAACCTGGAAGGACTTACTTATTCTGTCGCCTCTGTTCAGTGAGGATCAGAACAACTTTCAAGTCAACGGAATGAGCCTCATGCCCATGGACCCGGTACGTTGACGACTAGAGCGCAACCCTCTATCAGTCGCATATTGACGCTAAAGTGGGTTGAGTAGAACAAACCAGACCGGAAGTCCTTCTTGTTGATTGACACGAACGGTCAAGATCACGAAATACGACCCCTCAACGAATCCGTTTCAACCGCGCGAGTTAAAATGCAGGCGCAGCCCCCCGTACACATACATCCATCGCCCAGTCACGCAGCACCAAACACCTACAAGCAGGGAGCTGGTCCGCGAAAACGTCTGTCCGCGATACCAACAGCATCAGTATCACGGACGGAGACCTCTGGCAGCAAAATCAGCAACGAGCCAGTCGAAAACGAAGAAGCCCACCGCGTAGATTTCAGCGCTCCTCTGCCACCGGCTGTGAATCATGGCTTGGCGACATTGACGACGAGCGTAACTTCTGCCCACACCTTCCCGCTCATCAAACCAAAGGAAAGACGAGTGATGGGAGGACTGCTTCCCAAGCGGTCGTCCGTGCGCATGCGACACGACCAGTCGGTTGACTTTCGTCGTATACATGCACCGGAGGAAGTGCCAAAGAGTTTTCGCACAGCCTTGAATCAACGCCTACAGTCGGCATCAGTCTTCGCGACTACTAGCAGCAGTGCTACGAACAATAACCCAGTCAACGCCACACGTGGGGGGTATCACAACGAGAGCGTCGATGAAGTTTGATGGGATATTGCCCGAGTGAGATGTCTTGATGCACCGAGTGAGTAAGACGATTAGCGCTCACTGAACACTAGACTCTCGGAAACTCGCGACTGACAGATTGAGCGACAGAGGGCAAATCGTTTCGTACGGTGTTCGCCAGGGGCAGAACCCGCAGATTATACGTATCCCGCTCGGTCCAGTTCCCGTCGCTGCTCAAGTCGTCTAGTTCTTTTCCAACCGGCCACGCCTTGTGTGTTTACACGTGGCAAAGCTGAGTCATGGACGTCGAATGGCCGAGTAATGGGTTCACCAGAGGAGATATGGCTCCACAATTTGGAGCCATCATGTCACTAAACCTCTATACTCGGATATATGTGTAGCCATCGTGTGTTCTCGACCTCTCATAAACGATGCCGGTCTGTCGTGCTCGTGGCCTTGGAGGGCTTGCGGTGTCGTCTTGTTGATCGTCGCAGCCTACACACGTACACACATGTACTCACGCCACTTCCACCGAGCCACCAGTGAACCTGCCGCAACCGCCGAGATCTCGGCCGCACGACCAGCGACTCTTCGCCATGTCGGTAGCGCTGCCCGACGCATCTCCGCGCGCCGCTTAGCGCTGGTTGAGCAGGCGCTGCACCCACTAGCGCGAAACCCCTCGCCCTCGTTCGCGGGCGGACGTGGGCGCGCTGCCACATGCACACCATCTGCTTGCAGCAGCGACATTGCAGTCTCGACGGGCTGACGGCATCAGCGCTGAGACCTTATTACTCGCTGGCGGACGGCCGTCCGCCGCTATCCACAAAGACCGGCGATCTTGGAGGGCTGCATTTCTGCACCATCACTCCGAACAGCGTACCCCTAGTCGCGACTCTGTCCAGTCGCCCAAGATCTGTTTTAAACGTTTCACCGATGAACTGCGCAGATAAAGGGAGTCTGTTTCGAACACATCGTCATCTGTTTCAAACATTGACGTGTTCCCATGGCTGCGTCCCCCAGCGTCCGCTCGTCGTCCGCCCGCCTTCTCCACGCCCATGACGCTTCGTCGTTGTTGCCGTTGATTGCTCCATTCTTCAAGCTTCTGCCTCGCCCTCGCACCATGTCGACCGCGCTCTCCATGCCCTCGCCCCACGGCGCCTTCGCATCCTCGCTGCAGCTCTCGCCTGCCTTCCGCTCGCTCCACACGGCCGCGTTGCGCCAGCGCCAGGCCGAGTTCGAGCGCCTGCGTGAGCTCGCGCGCAGCGACGAGTTCTCGGACGACGAGAGCGACGGCGACGAGGACGAGGACGAGGCCGAGGAGGAAGACGAAGATGACGGCAACCAGGACATCGGCGATGCTGACGACGCCACGGAGGAGGCAGCCCACGCTCGGCGGGAGCACGAGGTCCCAAGCCCTCGCGATATCGCGAGCGACAGCGACATTGACACGGACGAGACCGTGCTGCTGCCGTTTATTCGACCGACTGTATCTAACTCACGGTCGAGCCGCGCGCCCCACGAGGCTCTTAGTCCCAAGGTATGCTTCACTGTCGATTCACTCTAACGGGAGTGTGGAGGCTCACACGGCTTGTCTGAACCTTAGGCTGATGACTGGACAATTGTCGACAAGTCACCAACATGCGAGAGCCTCGTCTTTGGAAAATCCACCGTCTCTGAGAGCTGGTTTTCTCGATCATGAGTCCATGACGAATACAACCTCATTTATTTCGCCTACTCAAGACGACAAACTCTTTATTATCTGCGTTTCCAGTCAGTTAGAGACAGTTGACTCCATTCGTGTACCCGTACTACAAACTCCAACCGGGTTTCCTCTGTGTTCTTGCCATCTTCGCACGTGCCTCTGTTTGGAGTGTATCCACTTAAATTCTCTAGAAACCGCCGATATCCGCATTTACTCTTCCACTGCCGATCCCGCAACAGTAGCCGCGAGATCTTTGGCCAGCACGAGCGCACGGGCTTCCTCCATTGTTTTTGACCACCTATCCGCGTCGTCATCTTCGCCGAGTGCCAATCGCTTTGCCATCGACACGAAGCGACTCAAACGATCGAATGCGAGCTCTGGGATGCTTGTAGAAAATGCTTGGAGGACCATTGCGGAGGCATCAAGGTTATCCCTTGGCAGCGATGCTGGCAACCCAGTCGTCTGCTGGAAAAAGAGCTGCACGACAAGAGCCGCGACGGCAGCATAATCCTCGCCACCCACCTCTTCCAACGCACTGATGACAGCGTGACGATACGCAAAAATGATTTGGCGCTCCTTCTTGCGATCAGTCTTGCGCATTGGCATACTCAGGGAGCTCGCGACGACTGGGATGTGGTCCGTAAAGTCTCTTAATGAGCGGCGTCCGGCAGTCACGAAAGTCCACAACCGAGTCAAAGCAGCGGCTGTTACTGGTGATAGGTTCTTCTCGAGCAACTTCTTGTTCTCGTCACTCAGGCCTAGCATCACTGGGTGCACTGGTGTCTCTTTCTCTGAGTTCTTGTCAGCCTGCGCTACTGCTTCTGGAATCAACGCGTGAAAAGGAGGAACGCCCTCCAGCTCTATACTCTGAGAAGCTGCAACGAAACTTGTGACTAGCGTCGCGATCTGGGCGCCGATTGTCGTGAGCAAATGGATCTCGACGTTCTTGAGCTGCTCCATGCCAAACGCATCCTTCGCATCAACATGAAGCTCAAGTTTGCTGAATCCCTTCTCGTATATCACCAGCAGTGAGTAGTGTTCATCAAACTGGTCCTCGAATTTCTTGCGAAGCTCCCGCAAAGATACGGCATCACCTCGGTGGATACTGGACAACACAGCCGCCAGTGCTGACGAATAGATCTTCTCAATATCAGCCTCCAAGTACTCCTTCACGTGGTCTAAGAACTCCTCGTCGCCATCGATCTGTGGAAAATGTTGGGCCAAAAGGTCGTCAATCTGTTCATTGGTTGGCGTGATCGACTTCGGTGACGCATCAGTTTTACCACGAGACGACCTGTTTGAGGATTGCCTCATATCATCTTCGTCATCATCCGCGACTCCCTTCTTTCCGCGCTTGCCCTTGCCTGGCTTTGCTTTTCCGACGATTTCATCTTGGTTTGTCTTCCCACGTTTATTTTTCTTGTCGTTGCCAACAACCTCATCTGCAGGAGTCTTCACGTTCTTCTTACTCCTGCGATTCCGCGTCCTTCCATCCTCGTCCTCATCGTCGTCAGCTCTCTCACCTCTGTCCTTGGGGACCGCAGAAACTGAACGATCCTGCACCAACGACGCTTGCTGGGCTTTCAGCATTGCGTCCTTCTTGAACACCTCCATGCACGACGCCAAAAATGCCTTGCTTACGACGTAGACATCACCTAGCTGGAGGGCTTCGCCGGCACCTTTCAAAACATGAGGGGACTTGCTCAATAGCATCCCTGCATCAGTCGGGTGAATCGCGCTTGGAAGTATTGACCGAACGTCCACGAACAAAGCATCGTTGACAGCAAGTTCGATCGACCCTTCAAGCTGCAACTGGAGCGCGTGGCTCACGACACAGTCCTTTAGTGGAATGGCGTCAGGGAAGCGCTTCTTCAAGAAGTCAAACGGGCGGGTGACTTGGAGTTGGGCGGCTCGAGAGTGATCTAAGTAACCGTTCTGCTGGAAGAACGAGTACATGCTCTCTCGCTGAGCATCCATGAACACGTACGGAACGTACTCGCGGCCGCGCAAAGTCCCCATGAGAACTCTTCTCTGGATCAATTCGGGGAGATACTCGTCGACAACCTTCTCGCTGAATCGATAGGAGCGCACGACGTCAGGAACAAATGTCGGGCGAGTGATTGCTGTGAAGGCGCCGCGGATTTGGGCTCGCTGGCTTTCCACGAACGAATCTGTGTACAGCACATTTGCTCGTTCTTGCGCGTGTAGAATCGACCCGAGCCGCGACATCACCACCTCCTTCATGTACTCCACGGCGAAACTGAACTGCTGTGCGAGCTCTCCAATCGCCATAGTACCCGTCTCTTGGAGTAGCGTGTTCGTGTCTTCCATGATCGCGTCTAGATACCAATTCGTGACTACTTCTTCGCCGTTGTTGACGATGAAGTACTGGCTTGCGTTCGGCCCACTCGCATTCCGATTGGATCGAGCGACTTGGGCCACGTGGCGCTCGACGTAGCTCCGATCAATGCTGAGTAGCTGCTGCAGCTCGGAGAGGCTGATGCGTCCGCCGTTGAGCGCGACGTGGTCTTCGATCTCGCGCTCGATCTGTTGTGGCGTGAGGATCTGCTTGCCCGTGATCGTGTGGACGAACTGGATCTTGCCGAGCTGCTGCAGCTTCGTGAGTAGGTCGATGACGTTGTGGTCCGAGAGCTTGAGCGCGGACTCCTGCTGCTGCACGGCCGCGAGCTGCGCCTGGAGCAGCGCGATCTCGTCCATCGTCGCCTCCGTGATTCCGTTCTCCCCGACCTTGACCAAGTCAGCTTGGACAAATATGTCGTGCAGAGTACTCAATTGCCTCGATACAGTGACCGAGTGCCCATGTTGCCGCTCTCGTTCTCGCGCGGTCTCGATGGAAGTGGTCTTCGAGGTCGCGGAGGAGAACCTCAAGGTCTTGGTGGCGGCGCTGCACTGCCTCGCGCAGATCGGCAAGGAGCTCTCGTTTGAGAGCGACGCACGCAGACAGCTCACATGCCGCGCGCTCAACGATGCGCACTCGGCCTCGGGCCTGGTTGCCTTCGAACGGTCCTTCTTTGCAAGCGTCCTCGCGAGCGACCGCGCCGCCGACGTCCCGTCCGTGCGCTGCAAAGTGTTCGCCAAGTCGTGTTCCAACGTCTTCCGCACGCTCAAGCACGTGCGCAGCGTCCAGATCGCGTTCCTCGTGACCCGACCGGAGCCGCCCGGCGAGGACGACGAGCTACCAACTCAAGATGACGACGACGTCGACGGCGACGTCGAAGAAATCCGCTGGCGGCTGCGCTGTGACTTTGACATCACCAAGACCCATCGCATGAAGGTCCACGCGGGCCAGATCATGCGCGCTGTGTTTGACAGGAGCTCTTGTCCAAGTCATTTCGTGGCGCGTCACTTCCACTTGTCGTCTCTGCTGGCCCACATTCACCACAGCAACGAAGTGGCCGTACATTGTTCCGAGTCCCAGGTTCGATTCGAAAGCTACTTTTCCGCGGCGGGCGATGGTGAGTGTTTTGTACAGCTCGTAATTAGCTTTTGACGGCTGGAAATTGTGTTGTCTATCTCCTTAGGCAAAGCGCATCTTCACACGGAGACAGCCGTCGAGAGTTCCGAATTTCAAGAGTACGTGATTCGCCCGAGCAGTACCAGTACTGATTCATCCACACAACTCATCTTTTGCATCAAGGAAGTGCGAGTATGTCACTCCCGCCTTCTCGTAACTTTCAACGTTGATGCGATTGTTCTGTTTAGGCTTTGCTCGCATTCTGCAAGGCGTGCGATATTGCGGAAGTCCGCTTCTCCTTTAGTTCGAGCGGAAGGTATTTGCCCGCCGCACATCACTTCATGATATTGTATTACTGGAACCTCATTTGTGCAACTTCGAAAAGCCCCGTTTTACTTTGTGCAGAGTCCACGGCCCTATCCAAGTTCTCCGTCGAAATAACTCTTTCGACAGTGACGACGTTTCTGCCAGCTTCTTCGCAGCGAAGGTTTGTATAGATACGTTCTGCGTAGGGTCTTTGCTTGACTTGATGCTGTCCACTAGCGACGAAGAAGCGCAACCACGACAAGCCAGCTCCCGAAGTCAACACAACCCCGAAAATACAATGTGTGTTGTTTGTGATTTCAGGTTATGGCCAACAACTGACGGACAACTCTCTCTCAGGAATGAAAGCGACGCTTCTCAGCAGGACCACAGATATCTTACGCACACTAACAAGCGCATCCGTATTGACTAAACTTTGCTAGACAATAACTAACCGTTGACTCGGATTTGTGTGAGCCGGTGTTACGCGACCCTTCGCAGAACTGAAGAGACGTCTTGTCTTGTCCAGTCTGAGCAACAACACCTCGGTATACAATGGCTCGAACTCAAGCTGAACGAGGCCAAGAGCTGCAAAGTGAGAGCAGTGGTTCTGAGGACGTTAGCTCGACGGTTCAACCTCCGAGCGGTGATTCAACGCCCAGTGGCCGTTCCTCCAGCGATCGGGATTCATCTTCGGCCTCATCCGAAGATATCGCAGACTCGTTCAATGACTCTAATCAGCGGCAACCTGATCCATTTCCTCATCCGTCGCGCAGTGGAAAGAAGCGCCTGCACCGAAAAGCCGGGGCGACACATAGGCGGTATCTACCGTGCAATGCTGCAAACCCAATGGTGGTAACTCGAGACACTCGATCGCTTTGGGTAGCCAGGGAGCGCCAGTTTGAGAAGTTCCGATCAAGCATTATCGTTCTTCCCATTCCGGAAGGTGTGATTCGTATCGAAAAAGCCAGAACTTACAGCCTTCACGTGAAGTCGGTCGTGAACTGGGTTATTCCGGAGCCAATATTGTCAACGCATGGGGTCATGAGGTCGAGAAAGATACTGGTGACCAGCAGCACCAATGATGGATGTGAAGAGAATGAGAGTGCAGACGATGAAAGTGACGATCAGGAAGGAGTACTCCTCACACTGGGTGTCCATGTGAGTCTGTTCCACGGACCGTCCAAGCGCTTTTTTGGAAACACGTGGGTTAGTCCAGAAATATGCGTCGATCCTGAGCAGATCAAGCCCAATCGAGATCCAAAGTCAAATGCACTGCGATACATTGTGGGAAGTGTACCATTAAATCTCCGTGCATATTTCGTGTCTGACATTGTTGATTCGAACTGCTTTGGCGTCGTCGAGCTCGTTGCATACCGTAAAGATCCGGATTCGAAAGCTACCGTACTAGCTGCTGGTTGCGGATGGTCGATCCTGCCTCTCTTCGCTCAGTCTGTGGCTGAAGGGGCCAACACGCAGCCCCCATCCACATTATCGACGGCGGCGTCTTCCACGGGGGAATCAGTTGGCGTATTTACGGGTAATCCTCGTGTATTGTGGGAACTTCAAAACTCTGGTGAATGGCAATCTTACCCACGTCACGAGCAGTGCAAGTTCCACTATCAGCTTCACTTGCACGATCCTCTTGTCGCCCTGGCAACGAGTGGCTTCGTTCGTCGGAACGAGCTCATAAGCGCTTTGGAGGTGATCCCCGGTCTCAAAAACGGAAACCTGGCCGGTGTAGACGCCGGCACAAACCCAAAACTGGTTCTAATGAGGGGATCAGATAGTGGTGACGATGACCGGGATGTCATTACTGCATACGAAGATGCGCTTTCGTCATATGCGCGCATCGCCTCACTCGTTCCGAAAACAATCCAACTGCAAGAGTGTTTCACATTGAACATACAAGCGCTGCGTGTTTTCATGCACTTACGCAGTGAGGTGGAGGCAAACTTGATTTCTCGACTGAGTTTAAGTCGCAGAACAATTCACAATGGAGCTTCCAGCGTTAGAGAAGGACACATTTCGGCTCGGGTGCTCAAGTTCGCACTGCACAATGGGCGGACGTTTCGGACGAGGCAATACACGGTTCCGTTGAAAGTCGACGACTCACGAGGCGACGACGTGATGAGGTGTGTTCAAGCAAGCCCAGTGCGTCTAAAAGGCTTTGTCTTCCATCCATACATGGTTGTTGTGGTTTCCCTGCAGTTCACGGTTCAGTTCCGCGTGTCTTGGCCTGCAAAGCTGAAGCAGCAAGCCTTGGAGGCAAAACCAATGAGAGTACTGCCAGAAGACGATGTCACGACAGTCACAATGGCCTCACGTATCGTGGCTCCTAGTGACGGCAAAAAGCTCTTCTTGTACGACAAGGATCGCCTACGCGTGGATGAAAGTAGCACTTCGGTGGACAACGACCGAGCGCTTCATGTTGATTTGCTGAGTGGACCGGCATGCCGTCCATACACCGATAACCCGATGTACACTCCACCAGATCACATGATCAGTGCTGCGCGGTTCGACGAAACGACGTCTCGTGACTCAATCGCGTTCGTTGATCTCTTGCTTAGTGTGGACGGAAACGAGACGTCGAACAACACTAAATCAAACAGCAGTGTCAGTGAAGCGAGCGAGGCTCGACCATCGAAGGCTGCAGCCGAACATTGGGCACACAAAATCCTATCAAAGGCTGATGCCAATTCCATTTTAGCTCAAACCTTGAACGCATTGGCAACTACAGCTCCGAACCCAAACACAGTACCAACAGTTCACTCGCCAAGAAGAAGCAAAGAAGAACGTGGCACGTCCCCAAAGAGGCCGCCTTCGCCTCTGAAGAAAGTCCCCTCTGTGAAGAAAGATCCGATCCCGTCCCTTCCACAAGTAGGACAATCGGTGACCGAACTGAGTCGTGCTTCAAAGGCTCTGCTCATGCGTCATGGCTTCGTCGATGCGCACAACATGACCACCGTATCGGGAAACAAATCAGAAACAGCCGTGGACTTTGTGAGGAAGAAAGAAGGTGCTAAGGAACCGAAAATGCTACGGCTTGAACTTGAAGATATCTACGAAGCTCATGAGATTCGTTTTCATTTTGCCGCTTTTAGAGTCACTCCGAGCTCTCCACTCACTCATGCGACCATTCCGTCGCGTTTGTACTTTACTTTCCAGTTCTACAACTTCCCTCCAACACGCACCGAGACACTCCGGTTGAGCAATGCGCTTGCCTCATCAGGATCCAGTCAGACATACCTGCTGATGCGCGAAAGTCCAGCCAACAAGCCTTGCCTTGCGATTCAGTACGACGTAGACACCACTGTCTCTCAGAACCCCCACGAGAACCGCCAGTTTGCAACGTACCTATTGACCAAATCGCTGTATGTGGACGTGTGGGATGCCGATAGTTTGTTTCATCTGGGGACGTGCGCGATTCCGCTTCATGAGCTACTGCGTCAAGGTGCTGGAGTAAAGAAATTTCAGGGCGAAGTGGATGTGTTTGAGAGTTTTCCGCTCACATCCAATCTGTCCGCTCAACATCAGCATTTATCTGACAACAATGCTACCGATTTGGACGATCTCGACGCGCAGTCTCGACCCATGATCGGCAAGCTGCAGATACTCCTCAGCAACTATGGGCTTAAAGGACGCGATGCGACAAAAGCAGCAACTTCTGTCCCAAAATCTGCTGCAAAACAGACGGCATATCCGCCCCGGGCAACACGAGGAAAACATCGCGTTCGAGCCCGCCCTCTTGTTGACAACAATGCTGAACTTCGTAAACTCTTGGTGGACCAAGGTCTGTACAACACGCCAGGACGCGAGCAACGACACGATGTGGCGCAGAGTCAGCACCACCGCAAGCTTCTAAAGTCGCGAAGCGAAGGCGATGCCACTACGCTGACAACGAAAGAAGTTGATGTTCTGTGCGAACTTTTCCGCGTGAAACGCGGGCTAACCTCTCATTCGACTCGCATTTCCTGTGATCGAGAAGGGAAGCGAGGGCTTACAGCTCTCCTAGCGCTGAAGCCTCCATTGCATACAGTCGATGCGCCTAAGCCGTCCGCTCCAGTTATCCTTTCAACTGCTTGGCCTTTAACCGCTGCGGAAGATCCGGTGACGAAGCTGCGAGACCATCTGAAACGTGTGCTTGCGAGAGCGATCGACAAGGGCGTTCACATCCACCAAGTGTTTATGGATTTTGACACTTCCGGAGACGGCAGTCTAAGCTATGATGAGCTCGGGCGTGCGTTGAGGCAGCTTGGTGTGGACCATCCACCAGGTGATGCGTCAGCCAACACTGTATTGCACCAGCTACTTTGCCAATTTGACGCAGACGGCAACGGGTCAATCTCATATGAAGAATTTCTCACGTGGCTAGGCATCAGAGTTACCCAAAACAGGAAAGATATTGCCAAGATCGCGTCTTTTGACATGGAAAACTCGGTGCGGGAAGTGTTTCAACGCCTCCAGACCAAGGGTATCGACGTCGAGGAGCTTTTTGACCACTTTGACATCGACAAGAACGGCTCTCTCGACATGAGTGAATTTAAGCGCGCCCTCGAGCTTTGTCTCCAGAAGGAACTGAGTAGTAGCGGCAATCAATTACTCGCGCAATTAAATGAGGAGGCTCTCCGAGGACTGATCCACCGTGTGAACAAAAATGGCGACCTGGTTGTTGACTACCATGAGTTTCTCGCGTTTTGTGGAGTCGAGTTGAAAACACCACGAGACGATAGAATAAAGAAGCGCTCGATCAGTCTAGCCGAGCGCAAGCTTATCAAGCTACTACTCCGCGCTCTTTCAAAAGGCGCGAGCGTGCACGAACTTTTCCAGCACTTTGACGGCAACACTGACGGGTCCATTAGCATTAAGGAATTCACGAATGTTCTGGATGCTCTCTTCCAGACGAGTCAGTCTTTGACCGAGGAAGACATCCGTGCGATCACAGTGCGCTTTGACTCGAACGGCGACGGACAGATCTCCTTTGCCGAGTTCAAGAGGTTCGCTGAAGAGATTTGCATTGCTCAACAACAGTTGGTGGCTCTGTTCAGTCCAGTTGTTGATGGTGGAGTAATTGTTCGTGATAATGGAGGTGACTTGGTTCCAGTGACCCAGTGGAGGTTAACGTGCACCAAACTGTACAACATGAACTCAGACCAGCTAGACGCAATGGTGGGATGGATGGAATCTGTGGATCTTGTGGACGAGAAGCAGCGTGTGAATATCAACGACTTGATGTTGCTTGTGAACTCACCATCGTCTGAGCAGCCGTGGCCACGTGAAACGGACAAAAAAGAGATGGGGATAAGACTTCGTGACTTCTTGGCGCTTGCGTTGGCCAAAGGTGTCGACGCTCGGCGCTGCTTCGCCCATTTTGATTTTGATGGGGATGGCGAAATCACTATTTCAGAACTTCGGTCAGCACTTCGCCAGCTCGGTGATCAATTTGAGAATGTGTCCGATGACGATATTGACTCGATGGCTCGCGAGCTGGATGTAGACGGAAGTGGCAAAATCTCGTTCAGCGAATTCCAACACCTACTTCGACACTCCGAGCTGACAGCAGATAGCTCGTCATCTGATCCGTCGCAGAAATCTGGCGACGTACTTGTATGGCTCGCTGACCTGCTTGCTGCTGCGGTGAACAAGGGAATGGATGTCGGAGCCTGCTTCGATCACTTCGACAAAGACAAGAACGGAACGATCACCAGATCAGAGTTTGTCCTTGCAATGAAAGAGCTTACAAAGGATGGCAACGGTGGCCAAGTATTTGATGATACCATGCTAGCCCAAGCCATGGACCAGATTGACCATGATCGGAGCGGTGAAATATCATTAGTTGAGTTCAAACGCCTCCTACCAGCCCCACCTTCAACTACACATTCTGTGAAAGCGAAGGCGCTGGACAGAGAAGAGCTACAAGTACAAGCAGAAGAAACTGAGCCCGCCATGGCTCAAAACTCCAAAATCTCGATTGAGCGGCTCCGCGACTTGTTAGCTTCTGCAGAGCGAGGAGTCAGCATTGCCCAGAGCTTTGCGCATTTTGACATTGATAAGGATGGTTCACTCACAAGGGACGAATTTTCAACCATGTTAAACGCACTTCCAGGTTTTGAGAAGGTCGAAAGTCACGAAATGATGAAAGTAGTCGACGTCTTGGATGCAAATGCAAGTGGAAATATATCCTTCGAAGAATTCGAGGCGTTTGTGCACAATCAACCAGGGCCTATTCGTGCACCACAGTTAGTTGCGTCCGAAGGAGTTGAAGCACGCAGCGACTCCGCTCGCGCAACCCTGGTCGCCACCTCCACCTCTGCTGACGAAAGCGAAACCAATGGAGATCTCCTGTTAGTCAAAGATGAATCGCCGCTTAGTGTCCCCCAGGCCGTTGCATCCGATGCTGACATCAACTCGCCACCGCACTCCGCACCAAACGCGTCGAGTTCAAGGCAATCTACGGTTGTGAACATCGGCATATCTGACTTAACGAAAGGCTCGAACCCACAGCGACTCGAACGTGCAGGATCGTTTTCAGCGCGAAATGAATGTAAAAGAAATGATGTGAAGACGCCAGCTCGTGCAAACACCGATTCCGAGACCGTCGCCACTGAAGCATCACGCAGCCGGCAAGGAGTGAATAATCCTTCGAAGACTCCGGCTACGGCATCAGCGCGCCGGCCTTCGCTTGCCGAAACACGAGCGATAGCGAGAAAGAACACAATTGAGAGAAATGCAGGTGCATCCACGGAGCGAAATGAGGCATCCGCTGCAGAGATAGGAGCCTCTCAAGGGAGACGAACTTCGTTGGCCGAAGCTCGTGCAGCTGGAAAAGCAGCGAAAGCTGTTGCTGTCGAGAGTTCGATCCCTCCCAGCGAGTCAACCGGAGATGACTACTCGAAGAATCGTTCTATTGATACAAAACCCGATACAAGCTCAAGTGACGTGGTAGAGACGACTGAGACTGATCCAGCTGCTCCAAAGATTGAGTACAACTCGTCTCAAGCTGGTGGTGGGGCTGATGTTACGGGTATCGATGTTGTGGAACCGACAGTCGTCACCGCCCGCCGTCCATCTCTTGCTGAGGCTCGTGCTGCCGGGCGTATGGCGGGTAAGATCGGTTCCAGTGTGGCTTCTGGTAAACCACGAGTCGGCAGTGGTGTACGTCGCCAATCGCTTTCTCAAACACGAGCACCGACTGCGCCTACGGCAGTTCAAGCACCACCAGGTGAGCCTGAAATGCCACAACCACAGTCAGCTCAGGAAATTCATGACAGTCTCTTGAATCTCCGCACTCTACTCTCGAATGCCCAGGCAAACGGAGTGGACCTGCGTACAGCTCTTGCACACTTCGATAAGGACGAGAATGGAAAGTTATCGTACACCGAATTTTGTGATGGACTCAAGGGGCTTGGGCGGATATTCACTGGAGTGTCACCGGAGGCTGCAATGCGCATGGCCAAATGTATCGATCTGGGCCAAAAAGGCTTCATTACACAGCAAGACTTCCAAGTGTTTGTACAGACGCCAATGTGTGCAAGACCTTCTTCAGAAGAGGCTCAGCCGGGTCAACCAACGCCGTCAGTCGCTACTGCGTCGACTGACTCGACTACGATAAAACCCCCAGCCCATAGGCTTTCGAGAGGCACTTCTCTCACGGCTCGTAGTAGTAAACCAGCTAACTCAACGAGATCTGCCATGTCAGAATCGGAGGCAATGGGTGCCCCCACTGGAGTGGCTGGCAAGCTCTCAGCACAAAGAACGGAGAAGCCTCTCAACTCAGCAGAGGGGAGACCTGAACTGCCTTATACTCCTGCTGCAGCCCCTACTTTACCTGCAGAGGGTTCACATCCGTCATCAGCTTCCCTTTCGAACTCATCGCCTGCGCAGTTTGATTACGAGTATACATACGAGTTCCACAGCGATCCAGTCATTCGGTCCGTCGAAGTCAAGTTGCGGAGAGCAGCGATTGACGCGTATTCGCGCGGTGTCTTCCCTCTGAGGATTATCCAAAGGTTTCTCGAGTCGAGCTCCAGAAACTCAACGTCCAGTACGACCAACAAGAGCGAACTGCGCCGGGTCGAATTCTTGCAGGTGCTTATGGAACTGGGATTCAGCTTGTTGTCCGATTCGAATGAAGATGATGACGAGAGCTATGAGCCCAACAGCGCTTCTCGTGGGCCTAAGATGCACGACCAACTCTATGCTCGCCAGCTCGAACGCCTTGCTCGCTACAAACACCACACGAAGCAGGAGTCTCGCGCCGAGAAGGCACTCGCGCGGGCCGTGCAGCAGACCCAATTGCGAGCGCACAAGCACAGCAAGAAGCCGGCATCCTCGTCCGGCGAGAGACCGCCGAACAGCATCACGCGGTTCGTCAACGACAAGTCTCAGTTACTTCGCGTGCTCTCGTACTATCGCGACGGCCACAAAAAATCGCTCGTTTACTCGCTCTTGCGTGACCAAGTGACCACTCACGCAGCGCTCTTTCCTTCGTTCGCAGCGCTACTCTTTGCTGAGCTGGCCTTCGCGAACCCGTACCCGCACCAAGAGCGCTTCCGTCTCGAATTTCTGGCCGTGCCGACGGCGGTCGATGCAGACATCGTCAAGAGCAGCGACGAATGGCGATTCTACCGACGGCATGTTCCGCTGTCCTACGGCGAAGGTCCTTTCTCTGCGTCGAGCGTTGATGACGTCGAGCACGACATGGTTGACCCTGAGAACGAGGTTGTGCTGGATGGCAACGACCAAATCGCGATCCCGATCAAGCTGCGCTGGCTCGAGCCATCAACAACGACAAAGTCGACCAAGGCGCCTGCCACGATGTCACTAGCTGTGCGAAGTTGTACGCATGGCCACACGGTCGCGCTGTTCAAGATGGAGCTCTTCGCTCAGTCGTTTGCGTGCCACCGTGTCCTGCGCTTCGTACACCCGGCGAACTCGGTTTGGAAGTGGACCGTGAGCTGCCCACCCGGCAAACACTTCGTGTGCCTCGACCCTAGTGTTGCGGCTGTAAGCGAGTCTTCGGCGTCCGGAGATACCACGCTCGTGTCTCTCAAGTGCCGCGTCGGCTCGTACCCTTCACTGGAAGATTTCTACGTTGTCATATACGACGACGAGTACTTCGCACGCATCGACGAAGTCTGGCAGATCCGAGTGCAGTCGGCCATGCGACTGGACGTCCACACGCTGCTCGGACAGACTGTTCGCAGTGAGCTCGTAATCCGTGGGGATGCCGCCGGGCCACGAGCGCGCCATGTGCGGTGTTTCACGACGTGGCACCACGCGAACTTCGTGAGCTTTCGCCCGTCGCAGATCTTCCAGCTCGCCGGCGACGCGTACAACCGCATTGAGTGGCGATTCTGCGCGGCAGAGATGCCAGCACCGCCCGTGTGCCGTGTGCGAGTACATCTTGTCGACGTCAACAGTCTCGAGTTGGTCGGCTCTTGGCTTCTTTACATCTCACTCGCAAGCCCGTCCATCACGAAGTCGTACGAACTCACACTTCCGCTGGCACAGCCCGCACAGAAGAAAATCGCGTACTCCAACCCGTGGGACCAACCGCAGACAATCGTTCTTCGCTCGAGTGATCCGGCGCGCATGCGGCCGCGCGACAGTGTACTTCAAATTCCTCCACATGGCCAAATCTTCTTAAGACTCGTGTTTCCTGCACCTGCGACGACGCAGCGAGACGAGAGTGAGCTCCTGCTCTTCGTGAACGACCAGCAAACCGAGCAAAGTGAAGAGTGTCTACGATTCCAAGTGAGCTACAACTAGCAACTATATACTCTACGTGTTGATGAGCTTCTCGGCCATGGACAACTGGGCCTGCGTCAGACCCGAGAGGTACGACACCATGAGCAGGTCCTGCAGCCCGCTATTGAAGATCTGGTCGAACTGGTCCGCGCGGATGAGCGGAATGGATGCGAGCGCGTCCGCGATCTCGCGGCCAACCTTGGCGTCGGCCGGCACTTTGCCCGCAACGACGTCGCCGACGAAAGCACTCGCGCCGTCGAGGCACTCGTAGAGCTTGGCGATCGCGCCCTCGAGAGCCACGAGCTCGGTCGGCAGCGACGCGGCCGACTCGCTCGGCGCCATGGCGTTCACTACCAACACACCACAGCATTAGCGCACAGTGCCTCGCAGTCCTACCACGAATCCCACTCACAGGCGATGGCCTCAGGCTCCGTGACCTTCTGCACGACCTGGATCTGCTTGAACTGGTTGACGAGCGCGTTCTCGACGAGCTCGAGCGGCGAGCTCACGAAGGCCGAGACCTGCAGGCTGTCGGTCTTGAGGCTCGTGTCCACGACGAGGTGCACGGGCATCTCGCAGACCGAGCCGTAGAACTCGTGGATGAGGCAGGCCGGCTCGTCGAGCAGCGCGCCGGTCCGGGCGTTCGCGGTGGCGTACCAGCCGACGATGACCTCGCCCTCGTTCACGCGCTGGTGGAGCTCGTACATCTGCGTGTGGTAGTCCTTGCCGACGGCGACCTCGTCGCCGTTTTCGAGGTGCGGCACGGCGAAGCTGTTGGTGACGACGGCCACGCCATTCTCCACGCGGCCCAGCAGCGTGCCGATCACGCGGCGCTGCTCGTCCGAGCGGCGCAGCGCGCGGTCCAGGATCTGGAAGATGACCACGGGGTGGACCTTGGCCTCGTACACGGCCTCGGTGCCCAGGATCAGGTCGCTCGCCATTTTCGACGTCGTCGGCGGGATTGGTGCGGGATCGAAGTGGGTGGAGCTGCTCGCCGTCCGGATACCGACTGGAGAGGTATACGCGGAGAGGGGTATACAACATATATAGTGAAGTCGAACGTGTATATCCAATCACAGATGCTTTCGTTGCAGAGTGATGGTCCTGAAGCTGGTCGTGGGGTCACCGGCGCATCAAAGCCAACCCGATGGTGATGGCGACGGCAATTCGGAGTCTCCAGCGCTCAGCGGCAGCGCGTGCGGTACAGACCCTCTCAGGCCGTGGGTTCCAACCCACAGGAGCCGCCGCGGCCTCCGCGGCGGCGCCAGCGCGTGGTGTCGCGGCTTCTCTCTGCCAATCGACGCGAGGCCGCCCCGAGACCAGCGCCGTTGGGGTGCTCTTGGCTGCCTCTGCAGTTGCGTTTGGCGCGGTGACGGCAGCGCAGTGCGAGGCCAGCAAGCCAGTGGAAGGCGGCTACAAGGAGAACCCCATCCAGCACGTCGCGGCTCTGCTCCGCCTCTACGACGAGATCGATCGCAACATGGACGTGCTCGGTGGGCGCATGCTGGAGGAGCTTCAAAAGCGTGTTGTGAAGGTACGCTGGCAAAGGCGAGTTTCTCTGTACGCATGAGCCTGATTCCCGTACCATGACCCTAGGAAAAGGAAGCCAACAACGGGAAGCTCTCGCTGTCGCCAGAGCAGATTGCGCTTCACATGAGCATCGAGTTCGAGTCGACGCTCGAAAGCGTCCAGGACGCGGTCTTCCGCAACAACTATGTTACGAAAGACCAAGTGCGCGATGCGCTGGAGCGCATGATGAAAGGCGAGCTGCGTGGCGGTGGCGCCGGTGGCAAGCTCACGCTGCAGGAGGCGGAAGCCATCGAGGGCTACGTGAAGAAACTCGAACGACTTCGCTGGAAGGTGACTGGATCCCGAGAGCCACTCATCCCGACCCACAACAAGGCGGTAATCCATTCTTTCCACTCGTGTGTGTTGTCAATCGACTGACGGTGTTGCCTTCTTAGCTTGTGAAACAAGAGAAGCCCAAGATTCGACTGGATACGGTCATTCAGGTGATGGAGAAGCTGATCCCGACGCTTACGACCGAGATGGAGACGATCGCACGTGATGTGCGAGCGGCTCACAGCGACCTCTCGGCGTCGCAGCAGCACCAGCGCATTGCAGCCGCCTACATCAAGCGCTCTGGGGAACTGACGGAACAGTTCTGCAACGCGCGACAGCTTGACTTGAGCGAGTTCCAGGCCGCGCTCATCTTTTACCACGACGACCCGTTGTTCGAGAAGGCGCTCGCGCGTCTGTCAGCCGATCAGCAACGCAGGTGAGAGAAATATGAAGACACTCGGGATTTGTGGGGGTGGTCATCGTCAGCCCTGCTACATCGGACTGAGGATGCCGGTGGAATCTTGGTTGGTGCTGCTTACTAATACTTTTTGCTACTACTTGCTACTTGCTGCTTAGGTTCGCCGCACTGGGTCTGTAGAGTCGACGCCGATGGGCTGCTGGTACTAATACACTTAGCTATCTTACACACGTTTGGCCATCGCCTTGATTAGCTCCGGCGCGACGACCACGCGGCGCTGCGTCGTTGTGCCGCCTCTCGGGCCTCTCGCGATCTGGCTCGGGTTCTCGATGCGCGACTGCGCGAGGCCGCACGACAGCGGCGGCAGCACAGGGGCCGACGAAGGGGCGAGCATCGGCGAGTGCCAACGCGTCGGCTGGCCCCGCGGGGCCGTCGGCTTGTTCTTGGTTAGGATGTACCCCCAGAGCTTGCAGACCTTGCACTCGCTGGAATTCGCGGTCGGATTGGCGCCGGACGGGTTGGTGCAGTCGTGGGTCGCGTAATTGCGCATGAGCCGCTTGGTGGCGTGACAGAGTGAACTGCCGCAGGCGTCGCCGGCACCGCAGCGCATGACGTGGTCGAGGCCACGCTGGAAGGAGGCGAGGCGCGCCTCCCACTGCTGGCGCTGCTGTCCTAGCGCGACTCCTGTGGCCGGGCGGCGGGTGTGGTCATGGGCGGCGGCGCGGGCGATCGGCTGCATGGAGGCACGAGGGGGGGGGGTAGTTGCGGTGGGCGGATGGGACTTAACGATCCAATTCTCAAGTGGCTCGCAATTGCAGAGGCAGTGAGCGACGCGCAGCGTCCGCATTGGCCCATTCGCGTTCCTTCGCGAAACTCGGCGAGAACACGTCATGTGGGCTCCAGCAGACAGGCGCTTAGCCGGAATAGAACGCGCGGGGAAGCTTCTGCTGGTTGCAGCGAATTGCGGAGGGAGAAGAAGAGGTAGCAAAGGCTTTACCTGCTCTAAATGCATTTAGTCCCTCTTTGCGTAATAACCTTTGATAAGAGTATTTTGTGAGGATTCCTGGAATAATCCTTTTATGAAGGTTTGGGTTGATGGCGGTCTTTCTATGCACGAGGTGGACCGAAACTCAGAAACGCGAAGCTTCTGGGTCGGTCAGTAGAGAGAAACCCTGGTTTTAACAACGTCAATTGTGTTTGTAAAGGGAGAAATTTGCCATGCGGTCGGTTGTAGAATCTCAAAACCCAGGTCTCAGTGGCTGCACCAATGCGCAATCACTGTTCGTCGACACCCGAAGGAAAATGCCTTTGGTGCAGTACCTGTCGACCAAATGCGCAATGCGCAATGCGAGTGCGCAGTCGCTTTGGGTCGAGTCACGCGGAGCTTTCCGCGTGGGCGAGGAAGGGCGAGACAAGATGCAACTGGTCCACGAGAGTTTTTGTCCACAAACAAGGTCTAGTCCTACTGGTTCAGATGGCTTGGGGAGTCGGCGAAGTACGTCTGCAGGATGAACGCGCGTGAGAGCAGCGGGTCAATCTCGTCTTCGCGCCAGTCTTTCGTGGGCAGATGTTGCAGGAACAAGACGAGGTCCTGAAACTCGAGCGTCTTGAGCTTCTCTCCAAAAGTCATGAGGATTGCGGCGCAGACATAGACGTGGAAGCTCTCGAAGCCGTTGTCTTCGCATAAGTACGTGTCCCAGAGACGGATGATCGCATTCAGCGGCAGCTCCCTCATGAGCAGGCAGTTCATCCACCGGAACGCAAACTGCACAAATTGTACGTTCTCGTGCTCCACAATGTGTTTGAAAAGTTCGGCATCGCAGCGGTGGACGAGTTCTTGCATTCGCTGCACCATGCGCTGGAGTCCGGGTTGTGCAAACGTGTAGTGATCTTGGATTCCGTCGAGTAACTTTGTGAGGCACCAATAGCAATCAGCTTCGATGGCCTCGAGCCGCTCGTCTGACACAACTCTAAGATCGCCGAACTGCGGGTCCTCTGCAAATGGCAACAACATCGTTAGACCACTCGGTCTCACAAATGCACAACCAAAACCAGCAGCTCGCACCCATAAAAGGAGAGAGGAAAACGACCAAGAATGGCGTGAGCAGGTCGTTAATACCCTGGACGTAGCCACTTGCTGGGTGGCGGATGGCCCACGTGTAGAGGACACGCTCCATGCACTAAGAAAACGATGATAAGTCAGATCATAAACAATGTAACTCGACAAAGTGGTTTGAGGAATGCGTACCTGATGGATCCGTTCTTCCTGAAAAAGCTTTACTTCAGCGTTTGTGCGAGGAATGTCGACGAGAATTTGCCTTAGTGTGGTCTGTTCTTTCGCACCGCGGTCCGTGTCGGGTATGTAGTAGTACTGGTGAAGCAGATCCCTATACTCTTGCCGTTTCCGATCGAGCATGGCTTCTCTCCGTTCAAACTTCGACGGCATGTACCCCTGTTCTCACCTCCGAGTTAGTATCCACAGAGCCCTCGTCATGGATTCGCCACGTCATACCAGCAGTATCCTCCAGGCGTTCGGCCGGTGTTCGTATGAAATACCACCCCAACTGAGCTGTCGGAGTTTCTCGAGGTCAATTGTATCCGTGACCAACAACGCGCTGAACTGATCACAGCGGTGGCTGCCCGATGCGCTCCGTGATGATGAGCGCGACGATTGCGCCGGTGGTGCCGCAGTCGAATTGGCGGTTTCTAACGACTTGGACCCGACAGACAACTTCTCCACGGAGACAGTTGTCTCATCCTCATGCTCCGAACTGCCTAGAGAAGACGTCTCCGCCGCTGGAGACCGCGTGACACTCGCATTTGGTGACGACAATTTCCTCGGAGGTGCTGGCGGTGGAGTTGCCCAGACTGGAGGCAGTTGTCCAGCATTCACCTGCTTCACAGAACCTGGCAGCGCCTGCTGCTTGTTGATTCCTTTTGCTGCGCGAGAAAAAAAGCCCGTGGGGCCTCCGGACGTGGCTGATCCGGCGGAGTGCGCCTTCTCCTTCTTTTTAGCGAACTTGTGGAGCGCGTTGCGGAAGGGATTCGACGAAGCGTGCGGCGAGACACTCGTCTGAGTGGAAGTAACAGGGTAAGAGACCAGTCCATTGTCCGCAGGTAGCTGGTCCGGGAAACGCACCGACTCATCCGGCGCACAGTGATCGGACGAACTCATGTCCCGTGTCGGCAAGGCCGAGACCGAAGGAGACGCCGAGACCTCCGGCGCGGACACCTCGTGCTGGGTCGCTATAGGTGCTCTAAAAAGCCCCCGTAAAATAGGCACCTCAGTTTCAGCTCAGTTCCGTCTTAGGTGCCTTACACAATGCACCAAATAGTGTACACCACATAGATGCAGGCGACCAACTTCAACTTCTTCGGTTTGCGCGCCAATACTCCTCCCAGAGGAAACGAGCGTCGAAGGGAAAGCAGCGACGCGGAAATGGCACGTGGAGGGAGTACAAGGCAAGAGAATTCGCCGCAGTGGGTGGATCGGATTCACAGACTCACGAGGGGTTGTTGAGTGCGAAGGAACGTGGTCAACGACTCAATGAGCTCCAAGACAACTGCGACGGCGAAGGAAACCGCTCCGCGCGATCGGAAACGACGACGACTCGAGCCGCCGCCCGATTTGCGAGGAGGCTCAAGAGACCGGGGCGCCAAGCGCGCGCAGAAGATGCTGCCATTTGTGTCTCCCGAGCGTCCCGCCAGAGGCAACACGCCTGCCTCAGTGGGCCCGACGAGCCACCCGCGCCTCCCAGGATCCGCGGCTCGGACCCCACTCCCAGTTGAAGCGTCTGGGAAATCGGGGCGTCATTCAGCCCTGCCATCGCCTGTGCGAGAGCAGATGAAGGCGACAAGACGGAAAATTCGGACATCGATCTGCGGTACTGTTTAATTTAGACGCCATGAGGGTCGTACGACTACAGTGACAGATACTTCAACGCGATTGTGCAGCTCAGAAGAGCGAGGCGTTATCACAGCTGGAGCGACAATACCAGGCGTTACGAGAGAAGATTATCGCGGAGATCGACGAGGCAGAAGAACAATTCAAAGTGCTTCAGCAGGTAGGAGGTTTTTGGGTTGAAAGTTTCAAAGTTTCAACGGCACCGATAGATGATGGGGATTCTGGCGCTCTACGTCGCGTGTAACGACGCGAAGAAACTCATGCGCTGCTTTCCCTCACAGGCCCATGAGAGCATCAACGAGAAGGCTGAGAGAAAGCTGAAGATCCTCGCTGAGGTGCAGAATTATTTGCGATCCCATCTCTATCTCTCCGGGTGCCGCTGACACTGTGATATCAACATGTTGCAGCTAGCCGAGACCGAGATCGCGTGGGTGAACGTCTCACTGAGATATCCAGGATCACACGAAGGGTTAACTTCCTCTCCAACATTGTCACAGGAAGATCGAGGGCGCCCAATCGATCGCCATGAGCTCATCGGCGCAGCTCTACGCCAATGAGAAAAAGAAGATTCTACAGCGCTTCGATGCAGAGATCGAAGCGCTCACGGCCTGAGGCCGGGCCGGCAAGTTGTTGGCGACCCCATCGTCAAATCCGCTCGCTTGATCATCACGGCATCCGATTCCTCTCGACCGCTAAAAATTCAGGATCTATTCACACCGCTTCGCTCGCCCTTCTGCGTGAAGTCAACTGCCGCAGATCTGTTCGCATCGTGTTGAACCTGCGGCGCAGCAGAGACACCTGCCTCATTGCCCGCAACGTGAATCCATCAGCTCCTCATCAGAACCGTTTGACATCTGAGTCTGGGCGATCCAACGAGACCACAACCCGACAACAACAGGAGATCGGTTCGTCCGCCCTCTCGCAGACCGGAAAAATCTCTTGCTCGTTGAGCGCACGCACGCTCCAGGTGCTGGGCTTCTCCACCGATTTCAACCCACAACAACGGACAGTGGACGCCAAGAGGTGCGAACAACCCTAGCCCTATGGGTGGGGCTTGACCCTGTTGCCGTCGCGTTGTGCACCGCAAGACGAGTCGAGCGCCATATGGCGCAGTGTTCACCCGTGTTTTGCACGGCCGTCTTGGTCCCGCGATCTTTCTCGATCTTTTCGTCCTGAATCCTGAAAAACCTCAGGGTTAGGGCCGAACTGTTCATTTCGTCGCTTGCCCATCTGGCCTTCCGTGATTCGCTGCTGCTGGCTCCCGCCGAGGTTTTATTCTGGATTTCTGGAAAAACGGGAATTTCCCATCCGCACGCCCCTTCCGGGCCCGGCGCGTGTGAGAGGCAACGCCTCAGAACCCAAACGACGAGGAACCCACGACGCCCGCGGGGTATGCCGCCACTCTCTCTCTCTCTCTCTCTCGCTGGATCTCTGTATTCATGCTGGTGACTGGACAGATCCCTCTCCAGCATGACCGACTTCCTCCGGAATATCCTCGCGACCGCCGCGGCCGCCAACGCCGCCGCCGCAAGCGCCGCGCCCGAGAAGCGCGCGCAGCCCGTGGACCAGATCCAGATCCCGCCGGCCGCCGCGCTCGTCTCGGCCGCCGAGAAGCTCGTCAAGGTCGAGCCCTCGGACGACGCCGGCAAGGCCCAGCGCGCCGCGCGTCGCGACGTCGTCAACGCGCGTCGTGACAAGCGCAAGGCCATGGCCCAGGCCACGTCGCCGGCCTCGCCGCTCGGCCTCACCTCGGGCGCCGACTCGGCCTCTGACTCGGAGGACGAGGTCGACGACAAGAGCAAGAAGATGAAGACGGGCGCGACCTCGTCCGTGGCTGTGGCCGGCGGGCTCGCCGCCTCGGAAACCAAGAAGCCCAGCTTCTCGTCGACCATGCCACCAACTCCCGGTCTGCTCTTCACGCCCGAGATCGATGCCGCCGGCGAGGAGCGCCTGCGCGCCATGGAAGCACAGCTCGAGACGCTCGACCCCGACTCGAAGGAGGCCAAGAAGAAGCGCCGCCTCATCCGCAACCGCATGTCGGCGCAGCTCCACCGTGAGCGCAAGAAGGCCTACGTCGGACAGCTCGAGGACCAGCTGCTCGAGAAGGACCGCGAGCTCAAGGCGCTCCAGGAGAAGCTCGCGAAGCTCATGGCCGAGAGCGAGATGCCGGTGCCCGTGGTTGAGACGACCAAGACCGTCGCGGTGCCCACACCAGCGCCGTCCGCCAAGCCCAAGGACGAAGAAGTAGTCATCAAAGAAGAGCCACAGACCTGGGACGCACCGACGTGGGCGATCGACGCCGCCGACTCGTGGGACCTCCATGGGCTCGAGGACTCGGAGATGGCTGAGATTGAGACGGCCGACTTGCTGCGCGACTTCGACGACCCGTTCGCCGGCCTCGGCGGCGCCGAGTACCCGGAACTGAAGCCACACCACGAGATCCACGCGGCCAAGAAGAACATTGCGATGATGGCTGCCGTCATGTTCTCGGTCTCGTTCTTCGGCAACAGCCCGGCCTTCTACAACATTACTCCGGGCAGCAACTTCTCGTCGACTTTCGGCGCAAACCCACCCAAGGACCTCTCGCAGATGAGCGTTGCGTCACGCATCGTCGCTTGTCTTGAGAAGACGACGTGGAAGGAGTTCCGCACCGTCTCCTCGTGGATCTCGGCGCGCGCCGCCGCTGAGAAGGCAGAGAAGGAGGAGGAGCAGACCGAGCAGGAGGAGGAGGCACCGGCGCGTGCCGTGGCGTCGCCATCGGCGGCCTCGGATGTGACGGATTCGCCAGGCTCGCCGGCCCAGAGCGTGCTCGACGACATGGGCGAGACGGATCTCATTGACGAGTTTGAGTACCCGGTGGAAGACCCGTTCGGTGCGGCCGCCGGTGCCGACTGGCTCGACGACGTCGAGAAGGACCTGCCCAAGCAGGCCGATGCTGAGTACTTTTTGTCGGACGCCATGCTCAACGAGCCGGTCGTCCCAAAGCAGGAGGAGGTCAAGCCGGCCTCGATCACCTCACGCCTTTACGAGTCGCTCACGGCGCTCTGGCGTGAGAAGAACCAGGTGCTCCTCACGGTCCGCAACGACAAGCAGCAGGTGCTGCAGCGCTCGGTGGCCGACATGAGCACGATCCGCGAGGGTCTTCAGTCGGGCAACTTTTTCACCAAGGTGCTCGGCAGCGACGCCGGCGATGCTGCTGCGGGCGAGGACCAGTCGGTCACGTTCCTCTACCCGATGAGCGCGTTCGCGCCGGAGACCAAGCCATCGGCGGCAAGAACCGATGACCCAGTCTTCCTGGAGGTGTCGTGCCAGATGAACGGCGGCGCCGTGGCCTCCATGATGTAAACAGATCGACCGATGTGGTGTATAGAGTGACGTGCGACTAGACGAGCGACGACGCCTGCCGGTTCCCGTAGGCGGTGGGCGGTGTGATGATCTACTTTCTATCTATGGCGCGCGCCATAGTGGGGCGCGACGCAATTTGCTTTTGATAAATGCAATTCCGTTATTCCACTCTGTATTGTGGCGTGATGGTCTCTCTTGTAGGAAAAGGAACTTCAGTCGTCCTCCTCGTCGTCGGAGAAGAGCCGCAGCTCTTCCATGTCGAAATCATCCCCCGCCATGAGTGGGTCGTCGCCCATGGGCAAGCCGCTCTCGCGGCAGACGTAGGCGAAGGCGTCCCGGCCCACGACGTCCACGAGCGGCCCCAGAAACACGTCACGCACGGTCTGCAGGCTGTGGCCCGAGTCGAGGAAGACAGCGGCGACCAGTGCCTCGAACACGTCGGCAAACATCTTGGGCAATGCGAGCGTGTTGATGGCCTTCTCAGTGGGCGGCTTCTTCTTCTTGGCCGTGGGCAGAACGCCGTGGAGCTTGCTTCGTGCCAGAGTCTCGCTGCGCGGATACCTCCGCTCCATGGCCCCGACGAGTGCAATCGACTCGCGGTCCATCTTGAGCGCGCCAGCGAGCAGGCACTCGTCCACACCGAAGCACGCGATGGCCGTCTTGCCGAGCGCGTCGTTCGAGACCGTCGCGCTCTTCCACTGCGACAGTGAGCCGGGCAGCCACTTGGCGTTGCTCACGAACGCGTACGACAGCGTGAGGTACTCGATGATGGCGTCGCCCAGGTATTCGAGCCGCTCGTAGTTGCGCCGCCACGGTTTCGGCTTGGCATCGCCACGGGAGATCATGAGCAACCCCACCGACGGGTGCGTGAGCGCCTCGAGCAGCAGCAGCTTGTTCGAGAACGTGTACTTGAGCCGCTGCTGCATGGCTTCGAGTCGGTCCGGGATGTCTTCGAAGTCTTCTACGTGGAACCCCAGGTCCCTCTGCCGGGCTCGCCCCGCGGGCGTCGTGTCCGCGTCGATCTCGTTGGGTAAGTAGTCTGGATAGTAGGGCTCGTGGAAGCTGTGGCTCACCTCCGGCACGGTCACTCCGACCCACCGCAGGAACTGGCGCGCACCGGCCTCGTTCTGACCCACGAGGTAGGCGCCGCACATGGCCTCAAGCACGTCGGCGATCCACTTGGATGGCGCAACGATGTTGTCAGGTGTCTGGCCCATGCACGAGGGTTTCCAAAACTTGAACGGGTGCTGCTCGATCTCAGCCGGGTAGAGGATGTAGTGGTGGAGTTTCTTTGCGAGAGCGAACATGTTAAGCCGGTCGTTACGGATGATATCGCGTCGCAACTGCGTGAGTTGCCCTTCCTCTGTGACGTCGGGCCGGTGCTGGAAGAGGAACCATGACGTCTCAAGCTTGAGGAATGTGTCACCGAGGATCTCTAGACGCTCGTAGTTCGGCTTGGTCGTCGCATCGTCCAGAAGCTTGAGGTCGAGCTCGAGCCCGATACGGCGCATGAGATTCGACATCTGGCACTTGCGCTCGAACTCGTAGAGCAGCGGAACGATACCCATCGCCTCGAAGAAGCGCGTCTTGCGCACGCGCAGCAGCGACGTGAGCTCGGGGAGCAGGAAACGCTCCTGGAACTTGGTCTTGGACTGCGCGACGCTCGCCTCGTCGTGATTGCGCTGCATGACGCGGCGGATCAGTGGCACGATCGCTGGCACCTGCACAACGTGGACAAGTGGCTGGCTCGGGTCGGCTTCCGTCACTTGCTCGCGTGTGTGCCATCGACCGAAGATGGGTACGCCCGGCACGGCCTTGGACTTCAAGTTGCTAGTCCACGATGACTCCAGCTCGGCCATGGGCTGCACCGCGTCGCCCGCCTTCTCGTCCATGATCTCGCGGACCACGTAGTATACGTTGCGTCGGTTCTTGGGCACGCAGACCCACTCGTCGCTCGGCCACTCCTGCGGCTCTGGAAGCGGCCAGCAGTTGACCAGCAGCGGCTCGCCGACTATCTCTCGCACATAGTCCCAGTCGAGGGCTAGCGTACCGGCCTCGTCTGTATGGCTAGGTACGACCAAGTAGCCCTTATCGTTCTGCTCCGAGAATTCGTTCCACACTTTGTCGCCTTGAATGTCCACCTCGCGCATCGCGTCGTCCACGTTCATGCACGCGAGTCGCATCGTGATCAAGTGGAAGCGGAGCACGAGCTCAAGTTCCGCCTTGGTAAGTTGCATTGGCGTCGGCGTCTTCTGGAGCGTCACGCGGTTCACTACGGGCGCCATGACGTCGCTCGTCGCAAAGTCGTATCGCCAGCCCGTGTTCGTGTTGCCCGTGTAGAGTTCCTTCGAGCTCAAGATCGCGAAGCGGATGCCCTCGATGCCGTAAAAGCACATCGACACAGCCACCTCAGATCCCGAGACCTCCCCGCCCTCCGGCGCTTCTGTGCTCTTCGCCGACACCATCAAACTACGGACAGTCGGAAGACCGAGTTCGGCAGCACTAACAGGAGGAAGATCGTAGCTGTTTTGGGCCGACAAATCCGCCAATCGCTTGGAACCCGAGCCTTCTTCATCCACGTAGATCGTCTTGTCCGCGGGGCTGTCATCGGCGGACTCGGGGCTTGGATCGTGCTCTATCAGCGACTTGAAATGCCGGTCCAGCAGGCCTCGCTTGACCAATTCCTGGCACGCCTTGAATGCTACGATCGCCTTGGCCTCGACGTCAGACGAAACCTTGGGGCTTCCGATCTCCTTCTTCATGTTAAGCGCCAGCGGCAGCCGCAGTTTGGCCGTGAACAGGAAGCGCCCTGAGCTCGAGTAGCTTTCATCCACGACGGTGGGCATATCTACGTCATCGCCTGTCTCTTGAGCGGCTTTCTTTGCCTCCGCTCGGGCTGCAAGGTCGTCAATCTTATCGTCGAGTTTGCTGTTATACTTGAATTTTTTCTTCTTCATTTGCTTCATGGACGCCGTCATAGTCGGACCCGAGATCGGGTGGCGTTTGATGTAATACTGCGCGTGGCGGTCGTACGTATCAAGTCCTGGGATCGTCTCGCAGAACTTGCTCAAAATCTTCACACTATTCTCGAGATTAAGCACCGCACCAGTATCCTTGTTGAAGATCTCGTACGTGACCACGGGGGTCGGTGCCGCAGCAACTCGCGGAGGGTAAGCTCTGATGGGCACAGGCTTCACGAGAGGAGGTACTTCACGTGCTGCCAACGGTGGTGGTACGGCAGAAACTGCTGCATCATCGTCGTTGCCAGCACGTGAAGTACCTCCTTTCGTGAACGATACAACAGAAACTGCAGTATCGCCATCATTATGAGCGCCGGAAGCATCTCTTGTGCTGATTGATCCCCCCTGGACACTGAACTGAGCTTTTCTTGCGTTCGGTCGAGGTGTGGGTGTCGTAGAAATTGCTTGCACAGTCCCGCCATCCACAGAATCAACAGCGAGTGGTGTTTCTTCCTGCATGAGCTCCTTTAGCTTGTGCACGAGCAACTGGAATTTCTTCATGTCTGGACGTCCTTGCGGCAGCACGACCTTAACGGCGCCATTCGCCGCGTAGGCGCGACGGCAGTAGCCAAGCAGTTTGTCAGCCTCTTGGATCTCGTCCATGACGATCACTATGTCGCATTGCGGCGGCTCAACGCGAACACGCTGCGACGTTGTGGCGATTGAGGTGGTCACGAGCACGTTCGTGCCCCCATTCGAGAAGAGCGTGATGATTTTAAGATACGAGGAGAAGTGAAGTGATCCGACGATGCGCGCGTTGCTGTGGCCGAGCATACTGCAGCAGGGAGGTATATCGAGGTCGTTGAGCGCGAAGGACAAATACTCAGCAACGACGGTGCAGTGGACGCGGCGTTCGACGAAGACCCAGCAACGTGCCCATGGGGAAGGCTCCTGGCCAGCCGGCACGGCCACTGCCAGTCGGTTCCGAGTAATAGCTGCAACTTTGAGGAGACGCGGGGTCGCGGCGTCAGCGCCGAGCTTGTTGGCCGCTGAAGCAAGCGTGCCGAGCACTTTGATGATGAGCTTGATCTTCCCGAGCTTGATTTCGTCAAGGGTGGGCGACGTGGACTCGACCAGCGCAGCGAGCGAGCCGCTCTCGCTGGATTCTTCCTCTCCTTGTTCTTCTGCGTCGTCGTCTTCATTCTCCCTACCGGGTAATTCTTCTCCACCAGCCTCCGTCTCGCTCTGCCCCCGCTGCAACAACAATTTCCACCGGCGTCTGCGGTTGATGCTGTCCACGTCGTCGACGAGACATGCGTGCAAGTTGAACTGCAGCTCGAGCTCGACAAACTTGAGCAGACACCAGAGCCCGAGGTGCTGGTAGACGGTCTCGGCGTCCGCGATGAAGCGGTTGGTGCGCTCCTGCTTCTTGCGGTCGTCGTACACGGCCGCCGAGTTGCCCATCTCCAACTCCATGCGGAAGATCCGCACGAAGTCGATCTTCTTGTCGTTCTCGCCCAGCAAGAAGTCGCGCACGGCGCACGAGAGCGTCGCGCTCGGGTCGACCTCCGGCTCGAACGGCTCGGGCAGCAGCAACGGCAGCGACGGCAGCGCGAGGCCCCGCAGCACGGCCACGGCGTCGGGCGAGACCACAGGGATGAGGTTGAGCACGTGGATGTGGCGCAGCAGCGGGTTCTGGTGCGGGTCCCACGCGAGCGCGGATGCCGGCGCGCGCGACGTCGCAAAGATGCGCGGGAGCTCGTTCTCCGGCGCAGCCGCGAGCGTGGCGCCGGCGACGCGCACGGGCTCGAACGCGAGCCGGAAGAGCGAGGGCGTCGACTCGTGGATCTCGTCGGCGCCTTCGAACACCAAGAGCCCGATGTCTCCCATCCTTATGAGTCGCTTTCGGAGCAGCGCTTGGAACAGACGAGGCGAGACGATGGCGACGCGCACGCGCCGCGAGCCACCACCACGCAGCCGCGCGGCCAGCAGGTCGGCGGCGTCGGGTGCGTCGTCCGCTTCGGTCCACACGGCGTTGCTGCATGCGCGCGCGACCTCGCGCTGCAGCGCGGCGCGCATCTCGGCCGTGGGCGCGACGGCGAGCGCGCTCGTGCTCGGGTGGGCGGCGGCCGTCGCGAGCAGCCACTCGCGCACGCGCAGCGCCGCGAGGAAGGTCTTGCCGACGCGGCGCGCGCCGCAGAGCAGCACGTTGCGCTGCGCCGCGACCGCGAGCGCCTCGCGCTGGTGCTCGAAGAGCGCAGCCATAGGGTTGGCAGTCAATGATGGAATGGGGCTAAGCACAAGTGGCGTGACTGGGATACTAGAATAGGCAACCCACACCATTTTGAGCCAATGCAATCAGGATACAAAGCCATTTGCACCAATCAAATGGCGTGTCTCTTCATGTGACCGGGGATATCCTCAGGATACTTGCAGCTGGGGTGACGATGGGACTAGCGCTGCCCACCCCGCGCCAGCGCCTGCAGCTCGTGACGGCGGTCGCAGGCTGCACGTTCGCGGTGTGTACAGTCGATGGACCGTCGCTGCCGTTCGCGCAGCTACCACGCGCCTTCCCCACAAGCTTCCGCGACCGCCAGGGCTTCTTCCACGTGGTGCGCTGGCTCGAGCAAGTGCACTCGGCCGAGGACCTCAACGCGTTCCTCTCGGCCTTGGCGGCCTTCAGCGACCAGCAAACGAACGCAGACGTGTCGGTATCTCCCTTCCGATCCCGAGAGGAGCTGCTGGCTCACATCGTACTCGTCACGCGGTGGGACACGTACCTCCTGGTGAGCAAAGCTGTGCTCCAGTGGGGGCTGCTGGTCTTCCTCACGCGGTCCAAAGCCATCACCACCCGCATCGCCATACCGACCGTGTGCATGTGCATCCTCTCGCTCATCTGCGCCAAGATCACGCAGGCCAGTCTCGTGGAGATTCTCTCGGCGTCGACACCGCTCACCAGCAACCAGAGCGACCGCGCGACCTTCATGACGGCGTTCATCGGCATGAATTTCTTGGTCCGCTTCACTACCACTGCGATCGTCAGCGCCGTCATGGGCCACGCGTACCAAACCTACTTTGGCGGGTGGCCAGCACGCTGGAGGGATGTCCCGCGATACATCGGGTCCAAGAATTTCGCGCTGAGCACTCTATTCTATGGCGTCGCTGCCGTCAGCGTCATGAGCGTTTCGGCCACGTCGCTGCGGTCGCTCTCAGAGGCTGCTCACCACATCGAGAGCCTCGCACTGGTGGCCGCGTTCACACACTTCGCGGTGCATGAACTGGGACTCAACGCTGAGGTCTCACCTTGTGAGAAGTCCAAACTAGCGTAGTTATCGCAAAAGGGAAAAAATGCATTCTCTCTAAAGAACACGATCGGTTACTACAGTATGCGGTTCGAGCAGCGGGCAGAGAGGCTCCTCAGCCTTTGCCTGCGCAGTTCGTTCTCTTGATACCTTCTATCCGAGGTGCTTCCAGCGGCACAGACAGCAAGACTGGCTTACTGGTCCTTCTTCTCGGCCTCCAGGCGACGCTTGAGCTCGGCCGCGGCCATGCGGCGACCGAAGAGCTTGAGCACTTCGTCAATGAGAATAACGGGGAGCGAGAACGCAAGCACAACGAGCCACTCGTTCAGGTCCAGAGGAGTCACGAAGAACGTGTCGGCGAGCACGTCGAAGTACAAGATCACGAAGTGCATACCGAAGGAGACGACCATGGCGATGAGGAGGTACGGGTTGGACCACGGCGGCATGGTGAAGAGGCTGGCGTCCTCCGAGAGGGCGTTGAGAGCGTTGAACATCTCGATCGCTACGAGCACCGAGAGCGAGAGCGTCGAGGCTGTGCGCTTGCCGTCCGTGAAGTAGCGACACGGGTCCGACGAGAAGTCCATGCCGTCGAAGTTGTTCACCTTGAAGTCCTTCCACTCGTGGCACTTGCCCCAGTGCGTGAGTTGATCGAACGTGATGAGCGTGTGGCCGTCGTTCGAGCCTTCGTAGAAGACGTACCAGTAGGCAAACACGCCGACACAGGCGAGGCCGACGTAGATGCCGACGACCATGTAACGGAAGAAGACCCAACGGTTGATAAGCGCGTCATCGCTGCGGCGCGGCGGCTTGGTCATGATGTCATTATCCGGCGGGTTGAAGCCGAGCGCCGTCGCCGGCGGGCCATCCGTGACGAGATTGACCCAGAGGAGCTGCACGGGGATGAGACCTTCTGGGAGACCGAGCGCGGCCGTGAAGAAAATGGCGGCGACCTCTCCGATGTTGGAGGAGATCAGGTAGCGAATGAACGCCTGCATGTTGTTGTAGATCGCACGACCTTCCTCGACAGCCGACACGATCGTGGCGAAGTTGTCGTCAGCCAACACCATGTCAGCGGCCTCCTTCGCCACCTCCGTACCGGTGATGCCCATGGCAATACCAATATCAGCCTGCTTGAGAGCAGGCGCATCGTTCACACCGTCGCCCGTCATGGCCGCAACCTCTCCTTGTTGCTTCAGCATCTTAACGAGCTGCTGCTTGTGCTTGGGCTCCGTGCGCGAGAACACGAGGCCGCCATGACCCATGAGGTACTCGACCTGCTTGTCCTTCGACAGCGCGAAGAATTCGCCACCCGTGAACGACTTGTGCGAGACATCCTCCGTCTCCGAGAACACGCCAATCTTGCGACAGATGCTCTCCGCCGTGAGCTTGTTGTCGCCCGTGATCACGATCACGCGAATGCCGGCCGTGTGGCAGATCTCGATCATCGGTCGCACCTCCGGGCGCGGAGGGTCAAGCATGCTGGCGAGGCCGACAAAAGTCAGACCAGACTCAATCGCAGCGAAGTTCTCGGTCCTCTCGAGCTGTTTGTGCGCCGGGTGGTGACGGTCGCCGTCGTAGAGACCGAGGTCGCCTAGGTCCTCCTTCTTCGCCAGAGCAAGGCAGCGCAGCGACTTACGAGCAAGAGCCGAGACCTGGGCGAGCAGCATCTGGCGGCCGGCGGCCGTGAGCGGCTTAACCGAGCCGTCGCCGAGCTCGATGCTCGAGCAGCGGTCAATGAGGCCCTCCGGAGCACCCTTCACGAAGAGGACGTTCTGGTTGGACGTGGTCGAGCGCGTCGAGCGCTGCGCCGTCGAGTTGCCCTTGGAGCAGAGCACCGACATCGACTTACGGTCGCGCGAGAACTCGAGGATCGCAAGCTTCTTGTGCTGCTCGGCGTAGAAGTCGTTGCAGAATTGAACAGCCTTGGCCGGGTTCGAGTTCTGGAGCGCAGCGAACTCGGCCTGCTTAGCCGCGTCGTCCGGGAATCCAATCTTCTCGACGAGCACCTTGAGCGCTGCCTCGGTCGGCTCGCCCACGCGCTGGTACTTGCCGTCGTTGTACTCAATCGCCGACTCGTTACAGAGGGACGCGATTTTGGCGAGAGTCGTGACAGTCTTGTACTGACCGAGCGGCTTGCCCGTGATCTTGCCAAGCGGCGCGTACGTGTGGCCCTCAACGTCGTACGTGATGAGCTCCGTCTCGCTGCTGCCCGGGTGCGAGAACGTCACGCAGGACATCTCGTTGGTAGTGAGCGTCCCCGTCTTGTCCGAGCAGATCACGGTCGTACAGCCCAACGTCTCGACAGACGGGAGCTTACGCACGATGGCGTTCTTCTTGGCCATCTTACGCGTGCCGAGCGCCAGGCACGTCGTGATGACGGCCGGGAGACCTTCCGGGATGGCGGCCACGGCAAGCGCAACGGCGATCTTGAAGTAGTAGATGCAGCCCTTGAGCACCGAGCCGTGCGCTGGGTCGAAAAAGTTCTTGTAGTTGATAACCCAGACCACGATGCAAATAACAAGGATGACCTTCGACAGCAGCTCGCCGAACTCGTCGAGCTTCTTTGTGAGCGGCGTGGCCTCCTCGTCTTCCGCGGCCTCCTGCACGGACGCCTGGATCTTGCCGATTTCGGTCTTCATGCCGATCTCGGTGACCACACCGCGGCCGAGCCCGTTCACGACGACCGTGGTGGCGAAGAGCATGTTGGTCTTGGCCTGGATCACGTTCTCCGTGCTCTTCGGCAGCGCGTCGATCTCCTTGTTGACCGACGTGCTCTCACCGGTCATCTGCGCCTGCTCGACGCGGATGGCCGTGGTCTTCATCGAGATGAGGCGCATGTCGGCCGGGACCTTGTCGCCGACGCGGATCTCGGCGATGTCGCCGGGCACGAGCTCGCGCGCGGGAATCGTGACCATCTCTCCGTTTCGAAGCACGCGCGCGTTCTCAGGTTGCAGGTCCTTGAGCGCATCGAGCGCGGCCTCGGCGTTCGACTCTTGCCAGACGCCAACGATGGCGTTGAGGACGAGGATCACAAGGATCACAAGCGGCTCGACGAACGCGGCAATACCTTCCTCCTCGTGGCCGCCTTCGAAGTAGGCGAGCGCGAAGGAGACGGCGGCGGCCGCGAGCAAGATCTTGACGAGCGCGTCATCGAACTGCTCGAGCACGAGCTTCCAGAGCGGCGTGCCCTCTTCCTTGTCGAGCTCGTTGAAGCCGAAGGCCGCGCGCTGCTTGGCGACCGTGGCGTCGTCCAGCCCGTGGTCCTCGCTGACGTTGAAGTGCTTGAGCACCGCGGCTGGCGTCTCCACCTCGAAGCGGAAGCCGTCGCTGCCCATGCCGTAGCTCTTCGTTCCCTTCTCTCCAGAACAAAGATTTTGAATTGAAGTCCAGAGTGGGCGCGGCAGCTCCACCGCCGTGCAATTCAGAAGGAATCTCCGCCCAATTCAAAAATGAATTGCATCTCGCGACCCGACAAAGATAGGTCCACGTGGAACTCACTGGGCCGCCCGCCGCATGGGTCACTGTTCTAGAACACCGGACCCTTCAAGCGGCTGGCGAGATGGCTTCACCCAGCGGGTGAAGCGGTGCCACGGCGGTGATGGAGGGAAGCGCCTGGACGCATGGGGACCCATGGCTCACCCGAGGCGAGACATCCCTCCTAGTGGACGATTTGCCATCGCCCTCTCTCCAGCCTGCAGTTGTGTTGCCTTCGTGTGGTTGGTGGTGGTGCACTTGTTTCCCAGAACTACAGGCTCAACTTCGTGGAGTACGGTACGGCACTGTCGAGCGTACCAGTATGTGGTCTACACAGTGGAGACCCATGGTCTCAACAGGATCGGGGAGACACGGGAGGAACTCACGCCACGCTCACTGGGATATCCAGCGCTCCATCGGCTGCCACCCGCCAGCCGTCCACGGCGAAATTGCCTCATGTGGCCTCATGAACTTGAGATCCGTTGGGCGAGGAGACGAGCCCAGCTCTTTGTTGCGGAGGCAGCCGCAGGAGGACCTGAATAGGTACAGCCCGCTTCTTCGAAATTTCCGCTCATCGAGACTGAAAGGTCGCTCGAACAGGGTTTGCAACGGCACCCAGCACTTTTCCCATCTACTTTATCCGATTCGGAAGGTTGCACCTCACGAAACTGTTTCTCTGGGCCAAGGTTTTTTCGCTCTTGCAACATGGCTCCCTTGAAACAAGCGACAGGTGAGGAGCTCCTCGCAGTGCACACAACGGGAAGCTCTACCCAGAAGCTCTACCCACTTGCTCTTGCTTCCTTGCGTCAGCTTTAACGAGCGCCGTCCATCATCCCCCTCGGTCGCTTTCGTCAAGGGCTCGCGTTCCCGAACTCTCCAGCTCGCCCCAACATGACACGCGACGCGCGAGAGTATGTCGTCTACAACGGACACCTGCAGCGCGTTCGCAGTACGCGAGCCGCCCGCAAGCCGTTCGATGAAATGAGCACGCTCCGCAAACTCACGTCACTCAAGTATCTCAGCCACAAAGTACGTGGATGGCTCCACAAGGATTCGCGAGACACGCTCGCTTCTGCGGACGACGAGGAAGAGATCTGTGGATCAAGTGTGCGCGAGATGATTTGCTGCGAGGAAGAACTGATGACAGAGCATGCGAAGCCTGCATTCCCGTGCGACGACCGGCGGTCAAGCATCACGACCACGCGGACCTCGGACTCGGAAACCTCTCTCTTCTCCTCCTTCCTCAACGACGATTCCTCTATTTATGAACCCACAAAAGACCAGCGCTGGTGCCTGAACTGCCACAAGTGCTACCAGCGCCAGCTCAGCCACTTCGAGTACTACTGTGGACTGGACTGCAAAACCGCTCACCGGGTGCGGATGTCGACGTAGAAACGCTGTGGAGTGTTTCTCGTATCTTGGCATGCTCGCAACCTGTACACTTCGGCTCAACTCGGCGCTCGGCCGCAGTGCAGCATGCCGTGTACAATAGTTCCAGGTATCAGGATAAGCAGTCCTACTGCTACTATGAAGATAAGAATGATTTTGAGAACACCAGAGTCCCCTGCAAACGTTCTCAATGCACACCTCCGTGGTGCACGTCGAGCCAGATGGCGGAGAAAGCGATGGCAGGATTAGACTGTCACAGAAGAGGGGTTTGTTATAAAAGATTACCTCTTGGGGTTGATACTGTACGGTAACCTATATGATGACACCATTATAGACCTCTGGAAACAAATAGAGAGCATGTTCTGATTGTGCCTCCCGAGGGGATCAGAGTCCAACATCGAAGCACGCGACAAGCGGTCGCAGAGATCACTCGAGAAGAAGAGAAGCAGCGCCCCGTTAGACCATGGTGGCCGCCAACAAGATCGTCGTCTGCGACAACGGCACGGGCGTACGCACGGCGCCTCCCCTCGCCAGAGCTCTCCGCCGTGCGCTGACTGGATGTTTGTTTGCTCGCAGTTCGTCAAGGCAGGATTCGCCGGCGAGAACTTCCCGAAATGCATCTTCCCGTCGCTCGTCGGCCGCCCGATCCTTCGCGCAGAGGAGGCTGTGCAGAAAGACATTCTTCTTAAGGTGAGGCATGGTCGCGATCTGAGCGGGCGGTTGATTCAAGGCTGAAAATCGCCACCTTTCCTAGGATATCATGTTTGGAGATGAGGCCGCGGCCGTGCGCTCCAACCTGGAGATCTCCTACCCCGTCGAGAACGGTATCGTGAAGAACTGGGACGACATGGAGAAACTCTGGGACTACACGTTCCACGAGCGGCTTGAGATCAACCCGGCTGCGGGTCATCGTATCCTTCTAACGGAACCACCGCTGAACCCGAAGCGAAACCGCGAGAAGCTCGTCGAGACGATGTTCGAAAAGTATGGCTTTGAAGGCACGAACGTGACGACGCAGGCCATGCTCACGCTGTACGCACAAGGCACAGTCACGGGTGTCGTCATCGACACGGGTGATGGTGTGACGCACATTGTCCCTGTGTACGAAGGATACGTGCCGCAGCATCTGATCTGCCGACTAGACGTCGCCGGCCGTCACATCACGCAGTACCTGATCAAATTGCTGCTTCTTCGAGGGTATGCGTTCAACCGCACAGCGGATTTTGAGACTGTGCGACAAATCAAGGAGAAGCATTGCTACGTCGCTTACGAGCCCCAGGCCGAGCGCAAGCTCGCACTCGAGACCACTGTGCTCGAGGAGACCTACGAGCTGCCAGACGGACGTATCATTCGCCTTGGTCGCGAGCGATTTGAAGCTCCCGAGGCTCTTTTCAACCCTGGCCTCATCGACGTTGAAGGTGCTGGCATGAGCGACATGGTGTTCGACATGTGCATGAAGGCGGACATCGACCTGCGCACCGAGTTCTTCAAGAACATCGTGCTCTCGGGCGGCTCGAGCATGTACCCTGGTTTGCCGAGTCGACTGGAGAAGGACATTAAGGACCGTTACTTGACGGACGTGCTCAAGGGCGACAAGTCACGCTTAAGCAAGTTTCGCCTGCGCATCAACGACCCGCCACGCCGCAAGCACCTCGTGTTCCAGGGCGGCAGCGTGCTGGCGGACGTGATGAAGGATCGCAACGAGTTCTGGATCCTCAAGCGCGACTACGAGGAGCAGGGCCTGCGCTGCCTCGATAAGCTCAAGCACTGAGTGCATGCTATTCCAACGGAGCTCTTGGCAGTTGAAGTTGTAATGCTCCCACTAAATACGGATTTTGGTCACTATTGACACGTCACTCTTCTCTCTAAGAACCGAGCCACTGGAAAACCATGGCCAATGTGGAGCCCATCGGGCGTGCGCGCTTCCTGGAGGCGATGGCGGCGCTACGCGAGATCCTGCGCGACGTGTCCTTCGTCGCATTTGACACGGAGCTCAGCGGCCTCTCAGCGCAGCTGTACGATGGCCAAAGCTCACGCCATGAGCTCGTTCTCATCCCTGCCATTCTCGACGCTGACGTGATCTTGTATGCAGCGAAAAGCCGAGTCTCGTGGACACCATCGACCAGCGCTACGCGCAGATGCGCGCCAGTGCGCAATCGTTCGCGATTGTGCAATTTGGTTTGAGCTGCTTCACATGGGACGCCGCCGCGCGCGTGTTTCGCGTGCGGACGTTCCAGTTCCCGATCTTCCCTGGCTTCCATCCGAGCGCCAACAACCACCTTCGCAGCGACCTCCCAGATCGCAGCTTCGATGTGCAGGCCAAATGTCTCACATACATTCGACAGCACGGCTTCGACTTGAACGTCTGGGTCGACGAAGGCATCGGCTATCTGTCGCACCACGAGCAGCAACACCATGCAGACGTGCTCAGCAAACCGCTACGAGAGGACGTGGCGGCCAAGTTCAAGGGCGACTCTGCCACCTCGATTCGGACTGCCGAGAGCGAGCGATTCTTGAAGGACATGCGCAAGCGCATGGCGACGCTGGGGGGCCTGAAAGACGAACAGCAGAAGGCAGCGAACAGCCAAACTGCTGCCGAATCCGAAGGTCTCACTCGTTTCCTGAACGAGAAAATATCGGTTGTGCGTCCAGTCATCCATCACGATGGTGGCGGCGCGACTTGGCGCGCGTTTGTGACGGAGGCCTTGCCTCCATTTCGACGCAGTGCGTTGTTATCTGTCGCCGAGAAGGAGTTCCCTTCCATTCTAGTGCTGGAATGTCCAGCCGACAACGACAGCGATGCTGACGTGAAGGCGTCGCCTTGGAAGCGGCGACTACGTCTTATTGGTGTGGGAGATGACGAGGAGAAGAGGCGATTACACGCAGCCCATGAGACGATTATCCAGGACGAGGTCAAACGACGAAACCTCTCTATGGTTGGATTCACGGCTTTGTTCGATCTCCTCACTGAGGCAGGCAAGCCGCTCGTGGGTCACAACATGCTGTTGGATCTCATGCAGTGCTACGACAAATTCCACGGGCCGTTGCCTCCGTCGTGCTCTGCGTTTCTCCATGAACTCGACAGGTGGCTCGGTGGAGTAACGCTGTTCGACACGAAGTTGCTGGTCGAGCATGCTATGGACAATGTGAATCTATTTAGCGACCGCCTCCAGCACTCCGCCCTGGAGTACGTGTACGAGTGTGTGTCCAAAGAGCCGTTCCACGGGCCTCCCATTGAAGACGCTGGATTTGGGGAAGCGGTAGCACATCAGAGTACACCACTCAGCGCCCACCAGGCCGGGTACGACGCTTTCATGACGGGCGCGGTCTTCTTGCGAGTATGCGCAGGACTCGGAGTCCCGAATCAGGAACTAGCACGCATTGGAGCGATAGGGGACGACAAAGAACAAAGACCGCGATGGCTGGAAACGATACTCCAGCTTCAAAACTCTGTCAAGCTCACCCAGTTACTGCCCGCTGTGACGCTCACTCGTCCTGGGCCCTACCCTGAGGAGATCAAGACGCCAAGCCGAGATAAGTTTCTCCTGTTGAAGCTGACCCGAGCGTGGATCCCCAAGATAAAGCCGTTCCGCATCCAGCAGTGCATAGCGTGGGCGTTGAACCTGCGAGCTCCAAAACTTGTGAAGTTGCGATACGAAGACAAGACGAGCGTCTATATCGAGCTCCCCAGCGTTGACCAAGCCAGCCAACTGCTCGAAATCCGCCAGGAGTGTAAAGAAGCGAAAGGGTCAGATCGTGACCCGCTGCCGTCGCTCGGCTGCGTGGATCTGTTCAGAGTTGGGGCGAGTCTCGACGAAGTCTCACAAGATGGCGACGCAGGGGAGCCGATTTCAAAGCGTCAGAGGCTCAGTCAATAATAGAGAGAGCATTTGCGCGCAATTGTTGCCCCCACTGGCGCTCTGCCACTACCGGACCATCTTCAGTCCTTATCTGCTGCGCATCGTCAGCTGCATCTGTACGTCACGACGTGCGTTTTAGACAGCCACCGCGCCTGCTCGATCAACTTAACCGAGTTCCGATCGTAAAAACGTCGAGCCGTCCGGAGGACTCCAGTCGACCTGATCAACTGACGCCGTCACCAGCTGCGCACGATCGTCTTACCACAGTGCCACGTCTACGTTGAAGTGTCCGCAGTCCAGTTCCGTTCAGTCACGGCAGAGAGCGTGACTCGCAGACACGAGGTGAATTGATTTCAAATCACGTCCCCGACCTCTCTGGCTACCAACTTCAAGCGCAACTCACCCACACGCAAAGGTCGCCGAGCGCCGTCTCGGATCGGGATCCCCACGGCAACGATGCGCAAATCGCGAGCCGCAACGGCTCGGCGCCAGGCAGCTGCGACCGCCAACAAAGCCGCCGCCGCAGCCAGCTGGTCCAGCTCATCATGAACATGGCAGTCGCGGTCACTTGCGGATCTGACTGGCCAGCCAGATGCTGCGTGACAGCTGAGACTAAAACACTCCCACATATTTGTGTCGAGTGGTCTCTCCCCTTCTAGCACCTCTCGATCCAGAGAGCTGCCTCATCAAGACAACAACTCATCCAGGTGGGTGGGTGAAACGGCGTCTTGATCAGCCAGCTCACCCACGTCCGAGCGCCGCTCGGGTGACTCGCCATTTCGACACGCGCCATCCGAACAGCAGTCCTCAAGCGAGCATGATCGAGACGCCGGCGTCCACCCCTGCCCACGACCGGCGCGAGTCGATGTTCGTGCTGGAAGAGGGCGTGCTAACGCTCGAGGAACGCGTGACGCGCAAGAAAACGCTGCTCAGCGCACCAGTGCTGCTGCAGACCGCCAAGGAGCGCGACAACATTCCCGCCGACGTCTGGGACGACCTCGTGCGGAACAGTCGCTCGATCTACTGCTCGCTGCTGTACCTGAGCGCCGCGGTGATGTGGGCCTACTATTCGTGCCTCTCGGCTCAAGACTTCTACAGCATGCAGTTTCCGGACACCAAGTTCACGTTCCTGACGACGATCGCAACTTCCTGGCCGCAAGTCGTCGGGCACACGACGCAGCTCGTGTTCGGGCTCGACCGGTCGATCGCCCAGTCCGTCCGCTTCATCGCGGGCTTCGTGCTGTTCATGGTCATGTCCATCTGCATCATGCTGCTCAGCACGGTACAGTGGGAGAACCCGACGGTCGGCACGACACTCGTGCTTGTGTGCATCGGCGTCACTGGACTCGCCAACTCGATTCCGCAGTCCGTCTTGTACGCCACGGCCGCCGTCTTCCCCACGGAGAAATTCACCAATGCCATCCAGATCGGCAACGTCTGCGCCGGCGTCTTCAACGTCACGCTCAGCACAGTGCTGCGGCTCGCTATCGGAGGACTCGACCAGACCGAGAAGTCGCAGAAGATCAGCTTCTACCTCTTCTTCTCGCTCCTGCTCGCGGTGTGCGCCGTCGCCGTCCTCGTCTACCGCCGGCTCATGAGCCTCTACTGCATGCAGTACTTTCTCACACGTAGCACCGTGCTCTCTGCTCAACAGCAAGCGAGCCAGCCCAGCACCGTGAGTCAGCGCGTGGGCAATCTGGTGCGCGTCTTCCGACTCGTGGCCGGGCCGGCCTTTGCGCAGTTCATGGTGTACTTCGTCTCGCTGTTCGTGTACCCTGGCATGGCGTGCGCGGCCGGGCGCATTCTCAGCGCGGATGACGTGGCCAGCAAGTGGTACTGTGCGCCCGGCGTCATCGCGAGCTTCAACTACGGGGATTGCATTGGCCGCGTGCTCTGCACGGCCGCTGTCTACCGCGTCTTTACGATGCAGCGTTCCATTGTGCTCATCGTGCTGCGCATCGCCTTCATCCCTCTGCTCCTGCTCAACGTCTACGGCAGCTCGCTCTACGTCTTCGTCTCGGCATCGTCGCCGCCACTCATGTACGGCCTGGTGATGACCATGCTCGTAGGTCTCTCGTGTGGCCTGCTGGGCACAGTCACCATGGGAGCCGCGCCACTGCTCGTGGGCCCTGAGGACCGCGAGGCCGTGAGCTCGGTTCTGGTGCTTTTCCTCTTTCTGGGCATCAGCTTCGGCTCGCTCGCCGGGTACGTCGTGACTGCGTTGCATTTGTTTGGCCTCTAGTGTACTGTGGATGTACTCCGCTGGCCGTAATTAGTATGGGTACCCAAATAGTCTGGGTTGCTAATTAGTCTGGCCAAGACTATTTTTTGTCTGGATATTTTGCGACCGTAGCTGCTGCACTGCAAATAGTCTGTACATATCTTGCCACTCGTCCGGACGCTGGGCCCACTTGGCGTGTATCATTCGTCAGAAGAAATGTATGAATGCAGTGGGTGCGGGGAACCAAGCCGCGACAGTTATCATGGATACG
>JAADVR010000199.1:0-47361 GCA_023335855.1 Pythium scleroteichum
AGCGAAGCGGGCGCGAGCGCTACAAACCGGAGCGAAAGCTCCGGAACGATTAGTCGAATCGGCGTCGCCTGTCCTTTGGTCACCTAACCTCGATAATATGATTGGTAGAAATGCCCGATTTGTGTGTTTTTCAACTTCTTCTCTGTTATTGACACACTCTTCTCTTTTTATAGGGTTCTGTCGTAAGAGTTGGACTCGATGGAACGATCTTTTCGGGTGTTTTCGTTTCGATGGTCACGACAGAGAGAACCCATCGCCCGTCATCATGCGCAAAAAAGGGTTTCTCTTACCCGGAATTCTAGTGAATGGATACAAATGGATTGTTTTGGCTCAGGTTTCTCGCTTGCGGTGCTCGACGTTTTGTCCCTCACTTCTTGAGAATGCCCTTGGCGAACTCTGCTGGTCGTAATGTTTTTGTTCTAAAGAACTTTAAATTAGTTTGGGCTCGGAGATGGGCGAGTCACAGGAATGGTGATGGATTGACGTTCGTAGTGCTGGTCTTTAGGGAAGAAAAGCACGCTTCCAGCGGATTTGACGTCGTCATCGAGGACAAAATCGAAAGGCGAGGGCAGAACGGTATTGCCCCATACACCCAGTACTCAAATTACTAGTAATGCGAAGACACTGCAGCAACTATGGAAAGCTTGTTCCGCTCGCATCCATTAGTGCATTCTCGCGACGCTGCCACCCAGCCAGATTGTACCGTTGACTGATCCACTGGCAAAACGCTTCGAACCGAGCCAGTTTTCCTTGTACGTCCACCGTGTAACCCTCGGTGGGCTCGATCACTTTCCACTCGACATCCTCCAAGTAAACGAGAGGCTGTCTCCCTGAAACGTTCAATCGAGTGACGCGAATGTACCCTGTTTCGTGCATCACAAGCCCTGCCAACAGGTTTTCGCGACTGTATATCTCGCCTGAGTTGGTGCCCAAAATCGTTCCCCACTTGAAGACTACGGATCCGTCCGATTGATACTCGCGAACACAGAGATCGCGCCCGAATGCGTCGTAGAATCCGACGGCCTCGTTCACAACGTACCGAATCGTCCGCCAGACTTCGTCGCGTTCGAGTTCAACGCTATCCTCACCACCTCGAGCATTGACGAACTGCCACAAGACTCTCACAATCGTCGAGAGTTTGAAGGGCAAGTACGCTCCGTAGCGGTTGCAGATTCGGAGATTTCGTCCATTGCAGTGGCTAGTTCGTTCCCATACCGGCGGTCCAAGAGGAGGGCGAGGACATTCCCACATTGGGTCGTTCGCGAAGTCTGTGTTGTCGAGTCGGTGCCGAAGAAGGTCGTCGTAATAGCCATGATTCGGATCCTGACGCAAACGCACTTGGTTTGGGATCCAAACGTGCTGCATACTAGCGTGAGTGATCGTTGTGCTGCTCATGTGAACCGAATAGCTACGCACCGCTGTCTGCATGAGTTGGAGGGACGTCTGGACTAGCAGCGCGATGCGCCGCGCGCCACTGAGCTGGTCTTGCACAGTCGCTTTTAACGCCGCATTCAGTTCCAACGCTCGAGCTCGCTGCTCGCGCTGGCTCATCGCGACATCCGCCCACACTCTCACCATCTCTCGGTCTCGCCACACGTTCTGGGCCTCCTCCAGAGTGTCTTCCAGGTTAACCACTCGTGCTTGCAACCTCGCCGCGGCGGCAGTCAACGGGCGGTGCTTGGACACGAGGCTTCCGTCGCGAACCGCCTCATCTTGGCGCTGGTGGAAGCTGTAGACGTCGTTGATGAGCGCGAGCGCGGCGGTGAGCACGCCGTCGTCCTCGTCGTCGCTCATCTTGGGATGTGCCAGTTCCGCTTGCTCTCTGAGAAAGCATCCTCCTCCAATCCTGAGTCTGCCAATCAACATTCTGCAAATGGGTACCACCATTCCTGGATCTATCGCGACGTGACGAGCACGTTGATGTTGCACAGGTCCATTGCTGGAGAGACGATGGGGAGACCAATATCTCGCTGTCCCACCTCTCTGCTTTATCGTCGCGGAACCAATCTCACGTCCTAGCGCGACACCACAAAACCAGAAGAGTCGAACATGAGGATTCTCTAGTGACATCCCCACGAACTTACAACACCCCGATAGCACAGAAATACAACCGCGCAGTCGGTAAAGTACCCAGCATGCGCGCGCCAACAGAGCACGGTGCACGCCACATGCAGCACCGGATCGATCAGCAATGGCGTGACCTCCCATTGTGGTCGCCCCATAATTGAGACCAATATCTCATTTTAGTGACCTCCGAAAGAGCTGACTTTTTTCAAAGTCTCACGTGGCAGAATAATGGAATTGGACGCGGACGACGCCGTGCTTGACGCCGCGCTCGCGTTCATCGACGACGCATTCGCGTCTCCACAGGGCGGATGTCAACGTCGCCCCGCCCGGCGTGACGAAATCGCGCGGCTGCGACGTGAAGCCGAGGCGCTCGAGGCGACGCTGGAGCTCTTCTGCGACGGCTCCAACGCCGCAGCGCTCTGGATGCAGGTCGCGAACGCCCAGCGCGACCAGAGAACCGAGACAGCGCGAGAGAACGCGCGGTTACGTGACGTCGCGCGCTCGCAGGTGGCACTAGCAAGGCTCGCACGGCGCAGATACGAAGAGCTCGTGGAACTAGCAAGGACCATGGTGCGTCCGTCTGACTGTCTCAGACCATGGCTGCGAGTGCACTTACACCAGAGTCTCTGTCTATGCTTTAGCCGGTCTCCAGTGTTGCAGTCCACCAAACGCTGGAGTTGTCGCAAGTGCCCGTTGTGATGCGGCAAAAGCTGGATCAAATCTGGAGCGAGACGTGCCTACGCTGGACGATGCCGCGACCTAAGGTAGGGTCTCAGGACCAGGATTGCACCACGCGTTACATTGGAACTGGGGACGTACTGGAGGTCGAGTACCCATTCGCTCGGCACTATCCGTTCAAGCTCTCGGTCGTCACGGACGAGATGTGGAAGTTCGTCAACGGTGAGGCCATGGGTGTGGAGAACTCATATCACCGGACAGACGAAGTTTGGGGGAATTCTGTGGTCCGTCAGAGCAAGCCTTTCGGCGGGATATCAATTCGCGGCCCATCTGTTGCCCGTCGAACGTACACACGTGATGGAGACGTTATTCTTCGCTGGTCCGCATTAACATTCGCCTCGGAGAACGAGTCGCCGAACCTGATGTCCGGTTTGCGAACGATCGAAGACGGGTGGGTGCGAATGACCCGAGTGGAGATGGCAAGACAGAGTGTGCTAGTCTACGTTGAAGGGAACTCCCGCGTTCGTGTCATGCCATCTGAACAGTCTCCACACACACGCCAAGATCTCGAACGACTCGAAGCTTTCATGATCCGGCTCAACAAGGACGGAGGCGGAAGCGGGTTCCAGAAGGCGGAAAATCGACTCCTTGACGCAACTCTCGCGTCGTCTTCTATGAGATCGGTTCGCTGCTATTGATCGAGAAACGAAAGGTGAAGCTCAGGGGTCGCTAGGTATATCAGCTATCGCACTATTTGTTGTCTCTGGCATTGGTAATAATCTCCAAGAACCAGAAGCCGCTCGACCCAATGGCAACGCATGGGGTCGATGGACTGTGCAACAGGCCATTGGAAGACCTACCTTACTGTGAATTGTCTACGCAAGGGCTGAATAAGCCCCTGCCTCAGGTTCCTGAGGAAGCTCGCCGCGTTTGAGCCAGCAGGTAGCACCGTTGGATTCCGTCCACGCAAACCCCGTGCGCCTCTCGTTACTGCGGCAGTGGCCCCAAAATCGTTCCGCCGTTCTCTCTCCGGCACAGGAGAGGTCCGTCGTGCCTTTGGCCGTGAAGAGGATGCATGTTGGAGATGCACCGAGAAAGCATTGGGGACGAATTACGCTGTGAACGTGGAATCTTAAGCTGAGACTCGCACAGAGAGTTTACAAATCGAATTAAGTGCTGGTTTTCATACTCGTCGCCGCTCTCTAGCTGTATGGTCGTACACAGTCACAATACCGGATCGTGGATGGGAGACGAGACCGATGCGTGCGCCGCATTGTCAGCAGCACAGTGGAGGATAGGATGTCGTTGATGATGACCTGTGCGGCGGCGAGTATTTCGTGGTCGTTGTGGTCGTTTGGAAATGGCAGACGTCCAGTTGAGTCTGCGTTGTCATCTGGACGGTTGAGTCTGCGTTGCATTTGGACTGTCTATTATTAAATATCAACATTCTGGAAGAGACCACCAGCATTCCGATCGTGGATGGTCAATTGGCTGGACGTTCCAGCGTTCCAGGCTGGAACACACATCGACAGGCCGCGAATGCTACTGTAGTTATCTTATTCCGTGTACACGATGCCATTTCGTGTGGGGCGAGAGTTTGTATAAATCTGTATCTTCAGGACTCATAACAAGCTACAACTAAGACCAACAACAAATATGTGTAGAATGCTCCGCTTACACGTTATAAGACACCCGCAATTCCGCGACGTGTCACCGCAACATCAAGGACGAGCTCTAATCGAAGCACTCGCGTCGAGTACTCCGTTCTCGAGTCGCTGCCAGCCCGTCGGGTTGTGGTTGACGCTTACTCGCTGCATGAACTCTTCTAGGTGCTTGAGCTGCGTTGTCCTGTCTCCATCCACGGACGGCTTGATCTCTTTGAGGGCAACGTGCTCAAAATATACCAGCGACTGCTGGCGTGAGCCAGACACTCGCGTCGCTCGCCCCCACCCAGTCTCCTGCACTTCCATACCAACCAGCAAGTTGGTCGATACATCAGTGTCATTTGGAGGAGGGAACGTGATGGATCCCCACGTGAACAGGACGGAGCCGTCAGGTTGGTACTGGCGGCGGAAGAGTCCCAGGCCACAGCTCTCAGTTCGACCATAGGATTCCTCCATGACGTAAGAGACTTGTCTGGATAATTCCGTTTCATGCTGCGTGTTTCCGTGGGTCTCTGGATCGCGTTCGTTCACAAGATCCCAGAACACATCCACGACAATGGACAGTTTAAATGGGAAAAAGGCAGCATACCGATTACGGATCACAAGTCGGTTTCCGCGCTCATCGCATTGACTTGCACGGTCCCAAAAGGGTGCATCAATCGAGGCACGCGGACATGCCCAGGGCGGATCGGACGCAAAGGTAGTTCTGCGCAGGCGCTGACGTATGACAGCCTCCAGTTGAGCGGAGTTCATGGTTTCAGCGTCTATTGGTGTTGCGATTGGCTCGCACAAACGCTGAATGAAACATCAGCAGAGTGCCCACGACACAGTGCAAATTAACATACCGAGGTTTGTGTGAGTTGGAGCGACTCGGCCAAGAGTTTCTTGATCTGCTGCGCGTCCGAGATGTGCTCTTGTGCGATATCTCTCAGCCGTGCATTCTCCACAAGGAGATTCTCGACTTGTGTGCCTTGCCCCAGCGCGACCTCTTCCCATAGCTTGCCCATCGAGTTCCCGCATTGCTCGTTTCGTACGACTCGCAAACTCTCCTCGAGCTCAGCGATCTCCGATTCTAGCTTGTCGACCTTAACTTGGTGTTGCTCTCGGATGCGGCGTCGACTCGGAGCGCGATCCTGGCCGCTCGTGGTCTCTGAGCCGCTGCTCAACGCATAGACGTCGTCGATTAGCGCTGCGGCTGCCGCCAACACATCGTCGTCGAGGTCCAGATCGGGGTCCATGGCGATTCTGGAGCTGAAGAGCAATCAGAGCCTCGAGCTGAAGCTGACGTACCAGCATTCTCCAACGCCACAATCATTCCAATCCCGTGCAGTACGGTTTTTGACGCTTTCGATGGCGCAACTTGGCGACAGGATCCTTCGGCAAATCCACGAGATTGTGGGTGATCTCAGCACCAACACTCACTGGCGTCGCAGGTGGGCACCAAGGCGTGGACTCTCGTCTTGACCACGAGAAGATATTGTAAACTAAAATGTCACCGCGCGGCAGTTCGACTGGACACGCACACTGTCTGCACTTTGGAGTGGCTACAGCCTCCCTCCGAAGGAAAACACTGCGCTGCCACGGGAAATTTCCCACGATGTGCTAGTAGTCCACATGGCTGCGACTGGAGTCACCACAAAAGCTGGTGGTAACTTTTTTGTTCTTCGAAGACAACGATTTCGTGACCCCCTGAGGTTCATTTGCTCTTCAGAACCTAACAATCCTTGGCTGAAATCAATGCAGACTCGTGGAGTAGATCGTACTTCACTCACGTCGACGCTCGCATCGAACATTGCAGCTGACCCATTTCATTGCCACGGTGGAGCCGTCCTTCCTTTACAAAGACGTTGGCGCACGCGTACACGGCGGTTAATGCAAGGCATCCAACACTTGGCACGAAAGCAGCAATCGAATCTAGCAGCTTAGAACATGGACCGTCGACAGTCTGCCATCGCTGCATCCAGCAAGCGGTTCTCGACTTTCTGGCGGTTGAAGTCGCCTTCCTCTTTGCTGAGACGGAGCATGAACTCTTCTAACTGCCTGAGCCGCAACGAAGTCTCTTGCGCGATCGCCTTCGGTGCCACGTGGATCTGGGTGCTTGTTTCGACGTAGACGAGCTGCTTGTGGTTAGACGACATGACACGCGTCAATCGGACGCAGCCTGACTCGATCGTCTCCAAATCGGCCATGAGGTTGGGAGAGTTGACATCTCCGTCGGGGATCGGCGACGTGACTGACGACCAGCAGATCATAACTCCTCCGTCCTTTGTGTAACACCGTCGAACCATGGTCGGTCCATAGACTGCGAAGCGGCCAAACGACTTAAGGCGCTGGATGCTTACATGGCCGCACACTTCGTTGACATGGGGTTCGAGAATCTCCGCCCCCAAGGCGTCTTCGATCACGACCCCCCACAACTCCTTCGCCACGACCGAGAGCTTGAACGGGTAATGTCCAGCGAACATGAACTGGAGTTGCAATGCGTCTCCGGAGTCGCTATAGAACGCCCGGCGTTCGCGGCGGTGTACTCCAATCGCTGGACGCGGGGTGGCCCACCACGGATTCCATTCGTAGCACATTTTGTCCAGTTGCTGCAGCAATATCCCCGGCATCAGCGATCGTTCGAGAACGCGGCAGCGCTCAATGTCTGTTGGTTGCTGCCATTCCGACCCTCGTCGCGAAGTCGACGGTCTCATTTCAGCGCTCGACCAAACCCATCGCGACTTGTACGGCGACGGCTCGCACATGGCGCAGGTCTGGGCGCAGATCGCGAGCGGCCAGCGCGACGAGCGCCAGCGAGCGATCCGCGAGAACGCGCTGCTGCGAGAAGCTGCCAAGTCGCAAGTGGCGTCGGCCAGGCGCGCGCTCAAGAACTGCGAGGAACAGCTCAAGCTGGCGATGCGACTGGTTAGTTTACTCGCTACTCGATACGAGAGATCCACCGTGTGTCTAAGCCTTGTGATCTCGTCGCGCTGTCGCAGGTTGTGGCCACGGGCTCGCGCGGAGCCATAGACCTCGTCGATGAGCGCGAGCGCGGCCGCGAGCACGGCGTCGTGGTCGTGGTCCATGGAAGTCGATTGTGATGCCCCCCTGCGTGGCAAGACGCCACACCGTCATTCTGACAGGTGATGCAAACATTCCGAACGGAGTGGCTTGGACGGCTCGGCTCGCGGAAGCTGTCTGCCAGATTGGAAGACTGCGCCACGGACAGTATGGCTTGTGAGCTGCAGCTGGGTCGTCTCGATGGTCACAGGACGACTGGGGATTCGGTTCTGAGCCCGAAGTGAGTTATCTCATGCTGAATGCAGTAGGAGGTCCGACCGGTCTTGGCCAGCGAAGATATCTATTAGAGCCGAATTCGAGTGACGAATGAGCCCGCCAGGCAGCTGCACGTGTACATGTAGTTGAAACCGCTTCATGCCCATTCTCGGGAGGACGATGATAGAATCAGGTGTGAGCAGTGTCCACAAAAATAATTCATTCTCTCTCAATAAATTAATTTGTTATTTAATTTCTCAAATTATAAATTTATTTTTGATGATACCAGTAGCGCTCTTTCCAGAACCTGGTCTGAGGCGAAAGCATCCATACACAACAGGGTGCGTACAACGCTGCCGCGACGGGCTGCTGTCTCCCACGATGGATGACTGCACGGACGACGTCGTGCTCGCGGCCGTCGACTCGTTTCTCAACGACCACGTCAACTCCCAGGATTTAACTGTCGACAGCCTGCAGCTGCGGCCGCCCACCGCCGCCGTGAAACGGCTGCTCACCAAGGTCTCCGATCTCGAGCAGACACTAGAAGCGACGGAACGCGTCTGGCGAGAAGGAGAAATGGCGAGAGCGTGGGCGGCCGTGGCCGAGAGCCAACGTGCGCAATGCGAGCGCGTAATTGAAGACAATATGATGTTAAATGAGACCGTCAGCGAGCAGCTCTGCGGCGCCCACCGCATGCTGCTGCTCGTGCTCACCTCCCACCAGCTAATGCGCCCGTCGGTACGTTGTGTCTGTATTCATTCGAGGCGAGCCATCGCTCATCTGTTGCCACCAGTACGTGTGGATGTGTCAGTACGAGCCGCAGTTCCGTCCGACGCCCAATCACGCGAGTTATACGGTCCTATTGCGAGAGCGAATGACAACGACGGACTTTCAGAGCTGGGCCGGTCCTCGCCCTCCGATCGGACCGCCGTTCTGGAAGCGGACAAGCGAGCGTGGGCGCCACAGCCTTCGGGTATGTAATCGGTACGGAATGTTCTTACCTTTTAAGCTGTCGACGGTCGCAAGAGTGATGTGGGAGTGTGTGAACACGCGAGACAGATTCGACTTCACCAGCGCTGAGCAGGACGAAGTTCGACGAACGATCGTTGGTAGCGTCGAGGAGCCCTTTGGCCGCTACGAGATCCATGGACCGGGGTTATTTCTGCGAGAGTACCAACCGGACGGGTCCGTGGTGTTCAAGTGGGGAACGATCGCCAGTCCTCATCGCGACAGCGACGGAGACGTGATGGCCGGTTTCGTGGTGCACGAGACTGGCTGGATGCGAGCTACGCGAGTTCAGACCTCAGGGAGCCGCCACATTATTTATCTTGGGCAAGTCTCTTGGAAAGTGGTCGAGCCTGCTGGCCATCGATCCGTAAAGGTTCACCGAGTAACTCCAAGCAGAAACCTTCCCATAGTATAAGGAGCCATTTAATGGCCTCTGCAACCCATCAGCTCTGCTGCAGATGTGCATCCACAACAGCGTTCTCCATCCGCTGCCACGCGTTGAAGTTGTACTCCTCGCTCGTCTGTTGCATGAACGTTTCGAGCCGCGTGAGTCGGTACTGATGGTCGCTACGAACATGGCGGCAATACTACTAGGCACCTTCTCACCCTCGCCACCAAGTCTCCAAGCCTTTCGATCCCGCGGTCCGACCAGTCACCGCCAAATTCGAATGCAATCGCATAGGTCACCCAAGATTTCAGCCCAACGAGGCTCGATGCACTCACAGTGGGATGTCCATTCTCAAATGGCTGCGAGAGGACTCTGTCAGGGAACTAGTCAGCTTATTTAGACCTTGGTTGGCTGCTTGTGTTTGAGTGGAGGTACCGGGCCGTAGTATGTTGTTGCTGATCAAACTGAGCACCATGAATGCCAGTTTCAGCCTGTTTTTCGACAGATACCTTCAGAAATGCATCAATTGCTAAATTGCGTTCAGTAATTATGAGCTATTAGTTATTTATACCTCTGCAAACTTGCGAGCTGGTAATAAATGATACATGACTTTTGGTGCCCATTGTCGGAATGGAGTTTTGGTGCGACTTCTGAATATGGAGCTGACGCTCGTTGACCACGACGAGGCCACTCTCGCCGCTGCGCTCTCCTTCATCGACGAGTCCTACGGGACCGACGCGGCCGCACGACGGAGAGCGCGTCGCGAGCAGCAGCGCGTGGAGCGCGTGAAGCTTCGCGCTGAGGTCCGCGCGCTGGAGCGATCACTCGCGGCGACCCACCACAAGCGGTACGGCGACGGCTCGGACGCCGCCAAGCTGTGGGCAGAGGTCGCCCGCAGTCAATGCGAGCAGCGAGCGTGGAGCGTCGCGGAACGCGCGACTGAAGGACGCCATTTGCATGCAAGTCACCTTAGCGTGTCGCGCGTTGAGACTGCCTCAAGCACTAGCGCCGCCTCTGGTACGTCTTCGCGCCGCCTCCCTCACGACGCAATTTTTCTTTATGGGTGTTGATAATTTTGCTATAGGAGTCTCCACGGGTGTTGGTGAGGCAGGCGAGTCTCGAGAGCTCTGCCGTCGCGGCCACGCTCAGGCGTCGGCTGGATGAGTTTATCGCTTCAACACAAGCACAAGTTGACTGCCCCGCACTGGGCCTCACTCTTCCAAGATGTCTCGACGCGATGGACAGACCATGTACAGATCGACTTCCGCAAGGCGTGGCAGTACCCGTTCAAACTCTCGCTCGTCGCGAACGAACTGTGGCGGATGCTGCAAGAGCAGGCGTTTGGAGCGGCGACGCCATCCTACGGTGGCGAGGTGTTCAGTCAGTACGCGTACGAGTTGTTGAAGCCATTCGGGAGGATGGCAATGCGCGGTGTGGCTCTCGTTCGCCGCGAGTGTACGGACGACGGAGGCGTCATCATCTCGCTTATCGCGATCTCGTCAGCGGCTTCGGAGAGTCGAGAATCAATGCCAAGCTTGCTGGCGGGTTTTGAGATGCATGAGACCTGGCGGATAAGGTTATCGCGGGTGGACACCCCACTGAGCCAGTCAGTTGTTCTTCTCGACTCGCTGAACCGCGTGGAGCTGAAACCAATGACAGGAAGGAATTGAAGTCCGTCGCGCGCTCGACGACTCGAGTCTTTTGTGCTTCGCATGAGCAACGAAGATGCCGTTGCCAATCGCCAAAGAATTGAGAACCGGCTTCTGGATCGTACTCTCACGCAAAGAACGTGAAGCACATGAACAAGGCCCCAATGGGCGGATTGGAGCATTGGTGCACATTATTCTAACGATTTCGTCACCACTGGACATCAACTGCATGGGAGTTCACCATCATTCGAAAATTTGGACAGACACCCAATGAAACATCGATCAGTTGGTTTTCCAGTCGTTGTCGATGTATTTCTGCGTCCTCCTGATGCGACCTCAGCACGAAGACTGCAAGTCGCTCGGCTTGCGTACCGTCGACATCGTTGGGAGATGGACGGAGGTGTAACATGGTGACCGATTCACTGTAAACAAACCTAGCAACGCCGTTTCGTGGACCTCTAGGCCATCGAGCTGTCGGAGCGCGTTGCACGGCCACGATAATTATGCCCACGTCATCACGACGGATCCATCGTGCAAGAAGTAGCGCCAAAGAACTGTCGGGGCGTGGACTTCGACGTGACCGACCGGCTTGCAGAGAGAAAGCCGAAACTCACTCCAGATCTCGTTCGAATCCGTTCGGCTGTCAGAAAGGTTGAGCGCGTCACCTGCCTAAAAGCGCCACATCTCGTCGACAACAGTCGAGATCTTGTACGGACGATAAGTCGCATGGCTGACGCGAACAAACATTCCGTTGCCGGCAGGATTCAACTTTACAAAGCCTTGGCGAGCAGTGGGCCCAATTGTCGGTAGCCTTCCGGTCCGCACCAGGTTTATGGATCGCTGAACTCTTCCGCGGGGTGGCAAAGAACAGCTTCGAACCGCGTTGCCTTTAGTGGTGCGTGCGTCATCACCCTGCATGGCCTCTGCCCACAAAATCGTCATGAGTACCGCGGCAACACTAAGCGAATCCGCTCGTCACTCACCTTCAGCTCGTGGAGCTCTACAACCTCATTCAGCATCGTCTCCGTTCGTTGATCCAACTCAAGCTGCTTCCGCGCGACCTCCTTCAATACCAAATTCTCCCGATACACTGTCGCACCGCGATCCTCAGCTCCGTCCGGCATCCCCATTGGCATACGTGGAGCGGCGAAATTTTCCAGCTGCGCTTGTGTTTCCCTTACTGGCTACAAGGTTATCAGCCCAAGAATGAACCGAATGTGCTGTTCATGTTGTCGGCCATGTGCATAGAATTTATTACTACTAAATTTAATACATAACGTAGAAGTGCGCTGATGTGGATTTCTGCTCTTGGTGGTTGCTGACATGCGTCCTGTATGGGCAGTTCGACTATCGTGCGTACAGGAGGCCAACCGAGCGTCAGGTCTCTGACATTATTCATTCGGGCCGGGGATCCTCACAGACTTCTCTCGTTGTTCTGTCTTGCTTGTGATGGTCGTGACTTGCTCGACGACATCCTTGTGGTGGCTGCAGAGATCGGGTCGGATGACCTATGTCGGTGTTCGGGACTGCATGTGGTCTGGATAACGTTAGAATGATGTCCAAACATCACCCGACAGTCTCTAGTACCCACAGTGTCTGTTCCTAGTGATCCGACCTCACCCTTCAGCTGTGATTGTCGACCGCTGCTTTCCAGCAGACCAACATGAGCTAGTTGCGTCTAGTAGATGGTTTTCAAGCTGCTGCCGGTGTACTTCGGCGTCCTCTTTGAAAGTTTTCAACACAAATGCCGCCAGTTGCTCGGCTTGAGTGTGCTTGACGTCGTCACGAGAGGGCTGGATGTGTAGAGAGTGCACCGATTCGGTGTACACAATTGCGTCATTCGTGCATACAGGCACGCGCTGGATCCGCACCCACGCAGTTTCATGAATCTCCAGGCCATGTAATAGACCGGACGCTGATTGTGGTGATGATGTTGACGTCCATGCCATGACCACGGAGCCGTCACGGCAGTACACACGCTGGAGGACCGAAGGACCATGAGCTTCGAAGAGGCCGGACGGTTTATCGACTCGGTACTTGAAATTGCTCCAAATCTCGTCGGACTCATGGTTATGAAAATTGATCGAGTTTCCTGCCAAGAGCTTCCAGATAACGACGCTCACCACAGATAACTTATATGGATGATACATAGCGCTGGTGACCCGGACGAGCATCCCGTTGCCAGTAGTGTCCGTCTCAGCAACTGCTCGACGGAATCTGGAATTTATCGGAACCCTCTCGCCCATCCACATAAGGCGGGCAGAGCCACTGATCTCCTCGATCCGCTGACGGAGAAGGAGCTGGAGTGGCGTTGGCTTAAGTGGTTCATGCAACATCACTCCGCAAGGTATCTACCATGAGGATTGATTCATACTCTCGTAAACGCTTCTGTTGCACAACCGGAAGCAAAATAAAATACCGACCGCGAGTGTCTGGAGCCGTACGAAATCGTCCAACACGCGCCTCATACGGCGAGCCAGCCAGAGCTGAGTGTTCGCGGCCTCCCTCAACAGCGCATTCTCACGCACTGCTTTCTCTCGCTCGTCTCGCTGGCGGATCGCAATCTCTGACCACAATTGACTTCTGTCCACATTGTTTCTCCAACGCGATGCGTGAAGCCGCTCGACCTCGTGGCGTAGCTCCTCGGCGTTCTGTCGAAGCTGCTGGATCTCCTCGCGCCGTCGCTCGTGGCAGCGCACGCGCCGACGCGAACCGCCGCCCAGGTCCTCACATGGGGAGCTCGCGCTCGTGTCCGCGCCGTAGACGTCGTCGATGAGCGCGAGCGCGGCCGCGACCACAGCGTCGCCGTCGTCCAGCTCCATAATGGGCCAGCGAGAAAATCCAGCGAATCCAGCTTGCTGATCACAAACATATTACGAAAATAGCCACAATAAAAGTTCAGACGCAAAACCATGTTTACACACAAAAAAACGATTTTGTGTTTTTGGAGCACTTGGCTTGGCCGGCGATGGGGTTGAGCGACTTAGTTGTCGCTGATGGCCGTCGGAGTGGCCTCGAGCTGGCGCGGAGGGCTCTTGGTGCACCACGACGGCGGGTAGTTGGGGTTGCAGTAGGCATCGGCCTTGAGGTCATGTGGCGGATTTGGTTCCTCGGCACGAAGCGTTTGGGTCTCAGCCTGGACGAACACGGCAACCGAAGCGACGGCGGTGATCAGGAGCAGCGTGTGGAGGGCGTTCATGGCGGAGCTGGGAGAAGGTGTCTTGGGCACTTGATCGCAAATTGCAGAGTGAGAAGAAACTGCGACCATCGGGAGTCGAGGAGCACTGAGCCAACTCGATGACCTTGGTATCGCGAGCGTCGATGATCAGAACAATATGCGATCACTGGTCCTGAATGCAGTTTCTGTAATCAGATCGCATTTGCATGATTCTCATCACCGTTGTCGATCTTTACTTCGTGGGTATTGTTGAGAAAGTTGAGAAAGTTGACACGAGAACGGAAGGCATCGATCCCCCGCTACTATGGTGATATTTTGTCAATTTTGTGAGTTCTCTTGGCCAAGTGGTTGGATCGCCCCTTGAACAATAGCGCACAGGGATGGCCAAAACTTGAAACTCCTCCACTTCTCCGGTGTTGTCTGCGTCCTGGCAACGTTTTGGATCTTTTATGCACACGAAGACGTGTCCGTCCGCGTTCAACAACCGCCTACTATTTGGCTGACCAGGAGTGTAAACTCTTCAACTCCAACTACCCATCCATGGGCCCTCACGAATTGATGGCGTTACCATACGCTCCTGTCGCGCTGCTTTGTAATGTGTTGTATGCTGGTTCGCATTCGTTCTTATGTGTGGGCATACGCATACTTGAAACAGTATGAACTATTAAAATTACTCTCGCTTTAAACTTTGAAGGACACGTCCCCAGTAGGAGGGACAGTGGATCCTAGAACTACGGTAATGCCGCTTCATCGTCTCACCCAAGTTCATCGCTGACATTTAGAGATGATCATGAAATGAATGCCGCTTTATCGTCTTACCCGAGTTAATTGTCAACAATTAGAGATGATTATCACCACATCCATGAAGTTCCTGAACGCAATCAGCTCTAGGGCTGCTCGAACCTTCCTCTCGTCATTCTTTATGCTCCGCCATCTATGTACCTTCAAGACAAGCAGTGGTATACCAGCAAGCCAGACGCGGCGGTTGTCCATTAGGTGGCTGACCGTTCAAAAACTATGCACGTGGAGTTTGTTCCCTGTGGCCTGGCCATCAAAAAGGACTGATGTGCAAACAAACTCCTCTCCACGGAGCGCCGCTGTTCCCGAACCTTCTCGACATCCCAGACCAGTGCGTGACTGGAGAGCATGGATCCTACTCCTCTCAGGCACCTCCGAGAGCCATAGTGGAAACTGACAACTCGATCGGGAACGATCCCGTGCCTGCATTCCGACCTCATGGAGAGAAGAGTTGGTATTGGGGCATTTTCTATTATCTCTGCTGTACTCGCCACTTTTCCTTTTGATCGGCGTCTTATTGTGTAGACCGAGGACCAATTTGCACGACACGCGATGACGACGCTCAACCCGATGAGCCACCTTTTCAACTCCAACATTGACTGCCAGATACGATCCGGCAAATCCAGCTTCACTGGGTTGAATTGGTGTCGTTCTCCACACGTTCCGCCATTGATGTTACCCTTCTAGCTGTTCGCACAAGTCTCTGGGCGAGCTTTAAATGCTTTTTCACCGATTCCCGTAGTTTGAAATTCTCGATTTCGACCAGTTGTCGCTGAGATTTCTGGCGCTGAGCAATGGCTTCCCACTGCAGTGGCTCGCTGGAGAGTTTTGTATGGTGATTTCCACGCAGCTCAGCCACACGAACCTCAAGTTTTGAGACTAATGATCGAAGCGTCGCGATCTCTTCCTTGTGCCGCGGTCTCTTTTTCGCCGAAGATTGGGCTTGTAATTGACCAGGTTGCCTTTGATTTTGATCTCCACCGTCTGAGTCATCAATCGAGTCAATAAACGCCAGTGCCGCAGCCAGAAGCTCTTGGTTTTCGTCATCATCGTTCGTCAAGAGCTCTCGCCAGTTGTCCTGAACTTCACTCATATCGTGAAGCCAAAATCACCGCTGCGATGGCTCAGCACTGCAAGTTGGAAAGTAGTCGCCACGTCATCAGCGGCCAGTTTGGCGCTCGCCTAGACTCCTAAGGTGGGTCAATGGCTGCTTGCCAACAGCGATCGCGTCAATGAGCCACCTTTTAGGATAGTGTTGGCACGCTTGGATTGGCTTCAACACAATGGTATCCTCCCCATTGCATCCTTCCACAACATCACTTGATCTTGACGTCGGTATGTCCAACGTAGGTAGCGCTCCTCCAATCAAGGCCTGCCTCCTAACGCCACTGCGTTTCCCATCCGCTCATCAACACTCGTTACCTTCCGTGGCGTGGCACCTGCAGATTGGACGTGTGGATTCGGCAGCTCCTTTCCAGGCTCGAACCATATTCTGTAGTCAGCAAACTCTCGTCCTTCGTCTACTGGTGTGGCGACGACTGTCTCTTTATCGCCAACGAAGGTTCGCTTGTTGCCAACGTCGTGGCGTCGATCGATTGGATCAAATCTCATCTCCACGCTGGCCACTCTGGGAAGGACTCGCAGACTTTTGGAAAGATTTTCGTTGTCGGGTCGAGTTTATTTGTTAGGAGCACTTCCTTCTCTTCGGTACTCAAATAATACAGAAATGGCGTACGCAATATGAAACATGCAAGACGCATAGACGAGCTCAGAAGCACGACAATGCCTGGAGCGACGATCGCTGCCAGCGGTCGAGCGACCGTGGCGCGCAGCTGCGTAGTGACAGGATACCTCGTCGCGACTCCCTCGATGGGGCGACAGCGTCGTCGTGGAACAGAGCTGAGCTGACCATGGGCTTGTCCATCCGGAATAGCCGCAGATTGATCGAGGCCGATGCACTTGACGCCAGAAGCGACGAGAGCAGTGCCGATGGGCTTTGCCAAAGCGCACGCGGACGCCAAATAGGAGACGTGAGCTCGTCGCTCTGCTCGTTGAATCGCTTCGTGTAGACGAGTCGCGACTCGTTGTTGTTCTCGTCGGACTTGGCCGTGTCCGCCGGTTTGATCGCCGTCTCAATGACGTCTTCGAGGCGTTCGTGGCACAAACTGGCTCGTCGTCGCGCGAGAAACTGGCGCAGCAGCGTCTGCCACGCCACGCGTGTGGCCTGAGAGGTCTCGGCGCGAGCGGCCTGCGTGGCGACCGCGGACTTCCAGGCCGCGTTGATGGGCGTGCCTTCCATGGCCTTGGCGTCCTGCCACAGGTCCAGGTGGGACTCGGATTCGGGCAGAGCGGCCATGCCGATACGCGTCGGAACGCTTGGCCTCGCCGGGTAGATCCGGACCATGAGAGGCGACTCGCTGTCGGCGCTCGCGTACCGCGGCGGCGACGAGGACGCGAAGATCTCGTACGGGAATGGAATCGATTCAGTTTGTTCCTATGACAAAATCACAAATCAGCCATGTAGCCATCTCAACGTGCCAGCCATCTCACGCACCCCGAGCAGCGCTCGTCGCTTGGCCACGCGCGTGAGCTCGCGCGCGATCTTGAGCTGGTCCATGACCATGCCGCGCAGCTTCATGTTCTCGATCTCGGCCTGCTCGCGCTGCTGCTGCTGGCGCCGCGAGATCTGCTGCCAGACAGCGTGGACGTCGGTCGCGTCATCGTGTGCTTCGCTCGAGATCGCGAACGGCAGGGTCTCCGACACTCGCAGCTTGCGCTTGGTGCCGGCGACCTGCTTCTCGAGCTCGGCCACGAGCTTGCGCAGCTCAAGGATCTCCTCCTTGCGGCGGTTGCGCGTCGCGGCGCGCGGCTTTGGCGCCGCTTGGGCCTCGGCTTGCGGCTGCGCCGGCTCAGGCGACGACGCGGCCGATCGGAGCGTGAGGTCGTCGCTCGAGTCGTCGCTCGCGTCGCTGTGCTCGCAGGCCTCGATGAAGGCGAGCGCCGCGCGCAGGATCTCCGGGTCGTCGTCGACGTTGAAGTCGGCGTCCAGCAGCGTCATCGGCTCGTCGTCGCTGCTGCTCATGGTGCTTTGTTCTCGGGTAATTCTTGGGTTCTGACTTGGGAGGCGCCAGTGCCGGACGTGGAGGTCAAACCGTCATTCCGACTGGGTGTACCACCATTCCGAAGGGTTTCGACTCATCGTCAAATAAAGTTGGCGTGATTTTTGTGGTGGAGAACTCAGGGCGTCGTAATCAGGTCGGCCACGCTGGCACACGCGAGGAGATCGAGCAAATCCACAGCACCCCTGATGGCAATGTTAGCGATCATAGTGGTAGTAGTAAATTTTCACAAAATAAAAAAGCATGAAATGGCAGAGCTGGAGCTACAGGGCAATCTCGAACGCGACGTCGTCGGAACTGTCGTGGTGCGTTTGCTTGGGCGCTAGAGTTGGACTCGTGGTTTCATGCTGAGAAGCTGGAGATGCGCTCCCGAAACTCAGTGTTCGTGTCGTCGGGTTGTCCATGATATCCTGCAGCAGCAGGTCCTCGACGATTTGTTGGGTCTCGTTCAGATGCTCCGAGATGTGGCCGAGCACGATGTCGGTGAACATGCCGACCCGGCGTCGTTGTCCCGGAGCGAGCACGGAGTGAGGGATGATGCGAATGCGTCGAAAGGTCTGGATGTGGGTCAGGTGCTGGGTCGTCGAGGAGCTCAGCGTTTCGCCGTTGGGTCTGTACGGAATTATCCGCACCCATCCATTGGAGTGAACTGCGTATCCAATCGACTGCTTGGTGAGAGACGCAGGAGGCTCGACGTTGAGCTCACTCACGATGACAACGCCTTTTGCGTCAGGATAAGATCGAGAAACTAGACGTCCCGGAACCTCAACACTTGTGCCACTCATGGCGTCAGTTGATCCGCTAAACAGCGTGATGAGCATCCGGTCTTTCTCAGGCAGAGTCTGCAATTCGTGGAGATTATCGTTAGAGATACGCTGGAGTCATCGATCGTGAGCAAGCGCTTACCTCGAAATGAGTACAACGCCTCTCGATACTGAACTGCTCCGATCGCTCTTGAAGAACGCGCGAGACCACTTCTAATTCGAACGGCACAACCCAAGCCAACTTGGTCTCGACCACCACGACGTCAAGATCGTCGTCCTTTACGTGAACGTCTTGCACATTGCGGTGAGAAACCCAGTCGCTTTGAGCATCAAAGATGGACAGAATCTGCGCATGCAAAGCATCCATGCGCCGCACGAACTCGTCGTGGTTGACGTCCGTGACATCCACAGCAGAGATCTGAAGCTGCTTCAGCGCGCGCATGCCCGGAATATCCTACAAAAAAGGCCATTTCGATCAGCACCTGGCCACCTCAAAGCTCTTTTGGAATCAAACCCTTTTCGCACCTCTTCTCGCGGCTGCTTCTCCAGAAAGCGCATGAGCTCCTTCGCCACTTGTACTTGGCTCTTCAGCATCTCCCTCAACTTGGCGTTCTCTTTTTCCGTGCATCGGCGCTGGCGATGTTGTCTCGACGCGAACTCTTCCCAGATCGAGATGAGCTCGACTTCGCGCGCGTCGATGCCGTTCGCGTCGGCGATGCGCTTGGTCGTCGCGGCCAGCACGCCCTCGAGCTCCTCCACTTTGTGGCGCAGGTAGACGATCTCGTCCTTGCGGCGGTTGCGCTTGCGTTTGCGAACGGGCCTATTCGGCGGCGGCGAGCCGTCGTCGTCGGCGACGCTGCCGGCGCTGTCGTCGGGCGAGTCGCGGCCGAAGATCCAGTCCATCTCGCCGTCCTCCATGTCGTCGATGAGCGAGAGCGCGGCCTGCAGCGCCGCCTTGTCGCGGTGGTCCAGCGAGCGGCGCATCGTCTTCAAATGGGAAGGCGGCAAGTGCGGACAGGCGGCGGACACGGACTAGCATTGCCTTCGAGCGGCTCACCAGGAGAAAAAGGGGATGTGTTTACAGTCCAAATCTGGAATTGAATAGTATACTGCGGGTAGATGCGTAATTAATAGGGATGCTAGGCTAGAAATGAGGTGAGAAGATGAGTCTTTCAAATGATTACTTTTAGTCAGTGCAAATAATCACATGGTTTTGTAGATGTTTGGAATTCGAGGAAAACTTTGAGAAACCGAACCCCGAATGGCAGAATTGGGTTTGCATCACCCCAACGAGGGCAACTGGCTGAGCTGGTGTTCAATTAAGAAGGCTTACGAGTACACTCCGCGGTGCGAATATGTTCCTATTCCATCAGTGGATGTTTGGCTCTCCTATCCGAACTCTGCGGCGTTGGGTGGTGGACTTTCGCGAATCCGTGCCGACTATCCTTCAGAATGCCTATTTAGGGTGTGGGATGGTTTTTGCGTTGGAATGTCCGGACTTTCTCATCCGATGAAATGAGCTCCTGAACAGATGCAACCCGAACCGAAGCCTTCGTTCGTGGCCCACGAATCGTGGGCAGGCTATCGGCTGTCAACAGCTGGGCAACGCAGAAATGGACCCTCGCATGGATGCGGTGCAGAAGTCAAGGCTCATCTTCTTTTGTGGAAGGATAAACAAGTAGTCAAGGATCTTGAGGTGTTTACCAAGGTGTCTGACCTCGTGAAGACGACGCGATGTAGAGGCGGAAGTGGGTAGCTACTGTTTGTGATGTGCAGCCTACTGTACAGTACACAGAAGCCTGGGGTGGATGAAACTAAAGTGTTTGCGTCAAGCGTAATCTTATCTCGCTGAAAGAAAACCTTCGCAGAACACAGCAATCGAGGAGCTGTAATTCACATCATTGCAGTTCTCGCAAATGAGCAATCCGCTGTCAAGAGTAAAACAAGTATAGTACGCGTGGCGTTGTAAATACTCCAGTCTGGCAGGTATGCTTTGCACATCTGAGCAGATTGTGGGACACGAAGTGACTCACAACTGGAGTTTGGACAGGCGCTGCTTTACCGTTCGGATTGCGTGTGGCTTACGCTACCTTCACCTCTCTGTTTTCAAGAGGCCAGTCAACGACACATAACCCACTTCAATACATCGTGGGTAATATATTACTTTGTTGCCGAAATATGTGTAATTTAGACATGTAAACGAATATAAAATATAAAAATGTGTTTACATGCGTAGATAGGCAGAGTTATTTAGCACGGATATAACCACAGATTCACAAAGTTTAGTTCTGTGTCATTTAACAACTGTGCGTGCTTTTTGGGTAAGACACCAAATAAATGCATGGTAGTTGCAAACTCGTTGTTCTTGTTTGGCTCTGGGCCGTAGATGTGTGGTAATTTGACCACCCTCCCGACTCCTCGGCGTGGATTTCTACTCTGAAGTGTGCGAACTATAACAAACCTCCGCAAGAAGAGGAGCGATGCAACGATTCGGCTTGCTCAATCTCAATGTGAAACTTTGACTCTAGAACTGACCACGAACGTCTTTAAAAGCCCGACTAAACCCACGACGTCGACCAAGTTCTATTTTGAAGTAGAAAGCCCCTTGATGGTTGGTTACTGTACGATTACCACTCGCTGTGGGTGTGAAGTTGGTCTGCGTTCTACAGTATTCGTCTCAACAGAGTCGGTTGACTTCTTGCGCAAACGGTAAATGAGCCACACAGTCCCCACTGCCACACACGCGGCTGATGCAACTCACGCATGGCCAATTGGTGCGGCAATCTGGTTGCAGCTGTTGAAGACTGAAACTCGCACGACTGAACAACAGCTGTGCACTCTCATGCGGAGCCCATCACGAACACTACGCAATCGCAAGACGAGTTTGGGCCCCCCATTCTGGATGGAGGCCGAATCAATGCACTTCAATCGAAGTCACTGTCAGCCCTCTACACCTCCAAGCGCATCCCTTAGTCGTTGTGATTTTACATCTTACCCCGTCCTGTGTCTGCTGGCTGTCCGCACTCCTGGAGACGCTATTCTGAAGACGATGTGCCGCTCGCTGGACATATGGGACAAAGTCGCTCTGCAGGCCGCGCTCTCACTCATCGACGACATGGATGACGGCGAGATGGACTGGGGGTTCGACCGCGACTCCCCGACGACAGCGATGACAGCGTCGCTGACAACAGTGGGTCGCCACCGCCGTCAGTGAATAAGCCTGTACGCAAGTGATAGCGTAACCGCCGCAAGGATGAAATCGCTTCGTTTCGCAACAAGGTGGAGGAGCTTCAGAGTGAGGTAGCAGCGATCACGAAGCGCATTGCCGACGCGAACAACATGGACCCGCGCGAAGTGGAGCTCATCTCGATCTGGGAGGAGCTCGCTCTGCGACAACAGCGCAAGCGCCAAACTGCTGAGGCGGAGAATGCTTCGCTGCGCGAGATGCTGGAGAATCAGAACCGAGTGGCGAAGGAGCTCATGCGATTTCTGCAGATTCAGCCGCGGGAAGAGGTACGAACGACTGGATTTCCAGAGAGCTTGTTGTGGATAGCTGCTGATGGACAGCGCATTCGTTTCTATAGGACATTCCGGGTATCCGCGTGTGGAGGCGACTGCAAAGCGCCCCTCCAACCATTGCGGACGCCAGTTATGACGGTTTTGCAAGTCGGATGGACGCTTTGTATGAAGGCACGGCGTCCGTTTTCGATCCTGCACACAACTGGGTTTCCCGCCGCAATGTTCGTGACGTGCGTGCCAATTACCAAAACCTCGGGGCCGTTGAGGTCGAGATCAGGTTGGCGTGGGTTGTACCCTTTAGTCAGGAAGCGGTTACTCGTGTTTTCCGTGAGCATCTCGTCCGCTTCGAGACTCGCGCCAAGAAGTATGAGGTCAGTTCATTTCCGAGTGCCCTCCGTGGATCGTTTGAGCTCATGGCTTCACACTGCAGAGTCTGCCGGAGAAAGACCGAACGGTCGTGACCATGCTGGGCGGCTCAACGAAGCCAATACATGGTACAGGCATCGCCATTCCGTGTCGTCTCATTTCTCGGTATTATCCAGACGGAGCAGGAGCCGTCATCGTGAGCGACCTGAAGGTTGAACCGTCCGTTTGTCTCGGAGAAGTAGCACGAGGATATGGGGTTCAATCCGATGGGTGGGTGCGAATAACTCCGTACAGACCTAACGGGCTGGTCCTTAAGACACCTACGACTCAGCACCTGACTCACATCCAGACCCTACGGCGAACCAGGTTCACTCCCTTGTCCGCCGCTGCTCCGGGGTCGAAGAAACACGTCGCGACGTTCACCGAAGCCGTTCTCGATTTCATTTCCTTGCAATTGGACGAGTCCCAGCAAAACGTGGAGGAGTTGCTGGCAAATGACATTTCAAGCGACGACAAGTCAACGGATGAAGGTGCCAGAAGTGCATCTCCGTCTTCTCTGGGGACCATCCAGCCACATCACGAGACACCCGACGCTGACGTGGCGTTTCAGATCGTCCTTTAGCTCTAGATAAAATAATAATATTCTACACTATATCCAGAAACTCGACGTCGATTATAAAGCGAGTGCAGAATATCCCTGCTCTTGACGAGAAACAAGAACACGCTGCGCTGTCTGCCGATGAGAACGACTCACGACTAAAGGCTCAGTTCATTAACATCGGCCTCGTCTCGATACCGGTGAGCAGGCAGTCGTCGAGTTCGCTCTTGCTAGTAGCGACTTCCCTTGGCGGAATATTTTTTTTCTTTTCTTTTTATTAGAGTTAGTCAGCTACCTAGGCACCTAGATGGCCTGAACGCGATACAGGAGTGGTGGGGTGACTGACGTCCGGTCGTAGAAGTGTCTTGAGTTCCCTTGGCGGAATATGGAGTGTGGCTGCGTGGGCGTCTTTTAGTGTCAGCACGTTCTTAACTTCGCGGTGGATCCACTGGATCTCCTCCTTGAAGTGCACGGCCACTGCGTCAGCGACAGCGCGGCGGCGCAGTGGATTGGCTTGACCGTTTTTTAAAACCGGATAAAAATCTGGAACGTGCGGTCGACCTGGACGGTTGTCACACCCTTGGAGTCCATCGGACTCACTCGAGAGGTCGTTTGGTTTTTGAACATGGTAAAGTTCAGAATTGGGTCGATGCCTTTCTCCCGAGGTAGCGTCTGCGAGTACTCCGTGATCTCGGTCTGGCCCGTGACGAAGTTCTGGGTTCGATGCACGAGCTGGCTGCCTTCGAACGTGACCTCGCCATTGCAGCTGATGGTGTAAAAGGCGTGGATGTTGTTGTCGTCCGCGGATACTTTCTATGAATGTCAAGTAGGGGATCGTGAGTTCCGTGATTTGCTTCGTCGGCAAACCCATCGACAATGGTCGTACCTCGTAGATCGACTGAGATCGACGCGCGTGGCGCAATACCGCATCCATAAGGCAGCTGCAATGGCTGAGGGCGTCTCGTCCACGAACGTCCAGCAGGAGTTCATGTCGATCGTGATCGTGTGAGTGAGCGGCTCGTCGTGGACCTTAAACGAACGTCGGGCGGGGTGTCGCTGCTGTCCGAGTCGCTCACGCTCGGCGAGCTCAGGCGCGACATCGCTGCTTTCGAGCCACCGACTTTGGCGATCAAAAGCACAAGTCGCTGGGTGATTTTGACCTGCCGAGCGAGGGTCACGTGTAGGCGTTGGTTCTTCTCCTCAGCAAACTTCCGGACAGCAAGTTCGCGTTTGGCGCGGCTTTCCCTCACGACCATGCTCCGGGCCGCGTGCGACTTGACTTGACTTGATCATGTAGTCGCAACGTCTCCAGCTTGTCTTCCAGCGAACTCACCTGTGCACGCCGCTGCGCGATCTCTTCCTTCCGACGACCGCGGTTTTTCTTCTTCTTTAGCGCTGTGGACATTCGCGTGACGGACGTGTTGACCGCGGCCACGGACGCTGGACTCTGCGAGCCTATTGCGAACTCATCAGCAGAGAGCGCGTTTTCCGAGTCCAAGTCCTCCCAAATGGTTCCAATCTCGAGAGGAACGGCCAGCAAATCACCGTTGGAGGTCAGCGCGGCGGCCATCGTGCGGGGGACGGGAGTTGCGTGTGCCTCTTGTGGGGAAACTTCCAAAGTGACCGCGGAACCAGAACACCAGCAGCGGAAGTCAACTGTTGTGTCAGTACTCAACATCACAGAATCCATTATCCCGATCGATCGAAATCAGAGCTTGATTCACCCGAACCCACTTCGTCAAACGCGTTTAGTCTACTTATTTACATGAAAAATGCCCATCTCATTTCTGACTTTCTACGGAGGCGTCTCGCCTCGCGGCTGCCTTGGCTCCCTCTTTTTCCCAATATGTTGCGCACGGCCGATAAAGTGGGACAAGGACAAGGGGTCTCCATCACATCAGCTGATCCCGCTGCGATCGCCTCGCGCTGTACACTCCACATCCACGGCAATCTGATGACCACAAGTCGACGACGGAGTACATGAAGTTTGTGGATTCTCCTTCTGTGCTGGACGAATCCAGAAAGTCATTGGAGCTGCCAGCATCCCGCCGTAGGAACTCAGGCTGAGCACGACCCCGCCTTATCGCGTGACTACGCACAGCTTTTGACTTTGGCTCATTCCACGGCTTCAGCGTGAGCAACTTATTTTCTTCGAGCGAATCGACTTGACCACGCAACTCGTCGATCTTTTCTATCCGTCGTCTACGATTCTTCTTCTTCTTGCCAATGCAGTTAGTTCCTGATGGCGATTTGCCTTTGTTGGTATCTCATCGACAGCGAGCAGTGTCTTGAAGATAATCCTGGTCCATGAGGCTCCGAGTGTCCCCAGGAGCAAACGCCACAGCAATCAACCGCACCAGGCAGAAAACGCGAAGTGGTGACAGTTGCCAACGAGGTGGTTTCCGCGCGAGCAGATCGACGACTTCAAGAAGGGTCTCCCGAAATCAGGCCGTGGTCTCGGAAGTCACGAACCCTGCGTCCCATATTTTACTCATTATCACTTATTATATTTCATTCTGTCCTATTAGGATATGATCTATTGGTTTCTCCTGGACGGGGTGTCTGGCCTGGCGTGAACATGGGGCAGGCGATGCCGACTACAGAAGCGAAAGAATTTCTCGGGTTTACTTTGCATGGATGGATCCACTAGATCGCCCTCAAACTAGAGATAATCTAGTGGTCTGGGGGTGGGCTGATCCATCCAGATCTATCATATACATAATCTACCCAAGATCCGCCGGAGTGTGCATTTGATCACGTTAACCAACAGAGAGCACCGGCACCACAATCTGCCACGAGGACTTCTTGCCTTTTTTTCACTTCCAGAACAACGTTGTCCATCTTAGTCTGCATGTTCATTGATCGGTCTTCGACAATGGGGGACGAAGCACAACCCAGGAGCTGATCTTTTTATCGTCTTGCATAGAGTATGAGAACTTCGATGTGGAGATCGCATCATCCAGAAGAGGAAATGCGTCGCATGTCAGTCATTTAAATATTGATAACCGCTGTTCCTGTACTTGCTGCATGGATTCAACGCAGTAAACAAAGTTGTTGGACATAGAGACGGATATATTCGCGTTAAACTGGTTTTGCAGACCGTCTTACGCAGCCCCATCGGCGGGATTAGCTGGGGATATTCCTGCGATAATGGGGTTCTTCATCACAAGTAACGCAGCCTGGCCGTACGAATCATCAAGATTTTCATCGAGATGGAAACGGAAACGACTCAGCAAGTTCGCGGCCACCACGCGAAGCTCCAGCATCGCGAGACTCATCCCAACGCACGAGCGTGGGCCAGAGCTGAACGATACGAACTTGGCCGAGGAAAACTGCTTGAGCTCGCCAGTGCTGGCGTCGATCCATCGGCTTGGATTGAATTCCGCTGCGTCCTGTCCCCACACATGCGGGTTTCGGGCAGCGCAGTAGAGCGACAAGCCAACGAGCTCGCCCTTTCGGACCAGGATGTCGTCGCAAACGACCGTGTCTTCCGCAGTCTCCTTGAACATGAATCCAGCCGGTGGGTGCAAGCGAAGCGCCTCCTTGAGCGCGGCTTCCAAATACACGAGTGACTTGGCGTCCTCTGGCGTGAAGTAGTTCGTGGTCTTCCCGGCGCGGTCTGGAAACACGAGCTCCAGTTCTTCTCGGATCTTGGCCTCCACGTGCGGGTTCTTGCTCAACTCAAAGAACAGCCACGTGAGAGCGATCGCAGTCGTGTCACGAGCAGCGATGATCATGACTTGGATAAAGTCAACTAGATCTTCCGAACGGAGACCTTCGGCGTCCTCGCGGCTCTGTTCAACGAATAGCTGCACCATACTTTTGATCTCCTCTTCTCCATCAGGCGTCTCGTGCTTCATCACGCCGGCCTTGAGGCTCTTGTCCACGACGTCTGTGAGCCACGACACAATGAGCTTCATGTGCTTGGCTAGCTCCGCCTCTCTTCCGATGTTGAGCATCCGCTGGAGCTTCCAGAGCCATCCTGGCGTGGCGAACCGCTTGGCCATCAGGTGCGAGGCCTCATCGACGGCAATCGAGAACGGGTGGGGCTCATCCCGTCCGATCCAGTCGAGATCGATGCCGAGTCCTGTCTCGATGAACGACTGCATCGTGAAGTCGTGGAACATCTGCGTCAGGTTCACAGTCTCACCCTGGAGGCGTCGGGCTTCGATGATGTCCATCACATGCAGCAAGTTGCGCCTGGCGCTGGACGCCATGTACGCTCTCAGCGATCGAGCTGTGAAGAACCGTGTCGCGGTCTTGCGCTGATGGTACCACCGCTCGCCGTCGGACCCCACGACGCTCTTGCCGAAGAACGTCGTGACCATCTCCAGCTGATACTTGCCCTTGGGGAAGTTGTCAAACTGCTTGGACAGGATCTCATCAAACGGCTCGGGCGCGCTGAAGAGGAAGAGCTTGGCCTGGCCCGGGATCTTGAACTGCCACGGCTCGAAGTCGACGGTCTTGAACGTGCCGAGCAGCCACGAGTGGTAGCGATGCTGGTTCGCCGCGATCTCGAGCATGTTGCCCAGCACAGGCAGCGTGGCGGTCGGCCGCGGCACGTCGCGGAGCTTCACTGGCTTGCCGTCCTTGAGAAAAGAACTATCGCTGCGTGGGACGAGAAGCCACGCGGTCGTGGCGACCAGCGCCGCGAGCGCGACGGCGAGCGAGACGTCGCTGTCCTTGAGCGCAGCGAGGGAGGCCGACGAGAGCATTGCGAGCACGCGGCCGAACGGGAAGTCTCGCCAACGCCACCGCCGGCACCATGGCTCCCCGACAGCCAGAACGGGACGTTCACTGGGTGTGGACCTCTTGAAGAGCTCATCTTGTTCGCTCTGTCTCAGTAGAGCTGTGGAGACAGTGGCGAAGGAGTACTGGTTTAGAATGTGATTTGTTGGCCGATCGCGAGTTCAACGTTCCCTCGACGCGGGAATGTCATGGGACCGTCTGCAAGATACCGCGAGGGATCTTCCCGCGGAGCTTTGCCGCAATCATGGAATGCGGCGCGTGTCACAGGTTTCGCTGCTATGCGTCTGGACGTTCGATGGACAGACGAGCCTTCGACCCAGCTCTGGAGCTCTTTGGCGAGCTTTGGTGGGCTGGCATCGTGCGAGGTACAAAGCGCCGAAGGCTCTGCCTTCTCCCGCGGTGCAGTATCGTTTTTCAGTACGCTACGCCACTTCAACTTGAGAATGATGCTTCAACTTCAAGAAGCCCAAGACTGATTCATTGCAATCCACGCGAAGCTCCAACACGGAGGACAATGAATGCTCCCCGGGTGGGCACCACATAGAGAAAGGACACCGCTGGCACAATGCTCGTTGAGACCGAGATGGCATGGCAGTTTCTCGGCGACACGCCGACAGACGTCGAAACAACTGTGTGGCCACTCTTCCGTAGGCAACAGTGCATCAGCGGACATAGGCTATGACCAACTCGTGTGATCGAGTCCCCGACAGATTCGCTGGAAGTGCTTTATAAAATGGAACTGGAGACCGACGTCTGCTAACCGTGCGAAGTCGAGGTACGTTGTTTAATATATATATTTGTTACTTCTACGATAGATTTTCGTAGTGTATTCTGCACGTTCACTTGGATAACTCGGCGTCAATAAACCTGACGGGGCCGCTTTGCTCAATCATCAATCAAAACATCAGAGCTCCTGCTGGTTGGAACGCTGCAAACAAGTCTTCGTGGTTCTCGTCAAGCGCAGCCGTGAGATCTGCGTCCTGCGGAGGTGTGTGCAGTGACAGTAAGTGGTTCTCTTTGGCCAGCAAGGCGTTTTGCACTTCTCGCTGCATCCACGCATGCTCCTCTTTATAGTGAACAGCAGCAGCGTCGGCGACGGCGCGGCGATGAAGTGGGTTGGTCTGGCCGGTTCGGAGCTGGAATTTCCGATGTACGTTGACTGAAGTCATTGAGTCCATCGGCTCCACGCGCCACCAAGCCTCGTCCTTGAACATGGTCACGTCGAGCACAGCGTCGAGGCCACGCTCTCGCTCTAGCGTCTGTGCGATCTCGTAGATCTCGGTCTGCCCGGTGGCTTCGTCTGTGGCCTTTCGAACCAGCTGAGTACCCTCGAAGGCGAGCTCTCCGTTGGTCGTGACCGCGATCAGCGACTGAATATGGTTCGGATCCGCTGGGAGGTGCTACGGCAGACAGCAAGGGCGTAAGTGTGAGCAGTCCGCGAATACTTGCAAAAGCGACATCGTACCTCGTAATCTACGGTGAACCGGCTGAGATTCACTCGCGTCTCCAAGAACGGCACCCACAAAGCGGCCACGACGCTCGTAGCCGTCTCATAGAGTCGAGCGGATGTCGATCGTGATCATATTGGTCAGCGGATCATCGCTGATCTCACACGAAACCGGGGTGTCGTCGCTCGTCTCGGGCGCACTAGCACTGAGCGAGCGAGACCGTAAGAGAGTGAGTCCATCGCCACCACTCGTCTTGGCGATCAACCGCACGAGCCGCTGCGTGATCTTGGACTGGCGCGCGAGCGTCACGTGGAGCTGGTGGTTCTTCTCTTCAGCCGACTGCCGCAACGCCAACTCACGCTTGGCTTGGCTCTCCCACACAAGCAAACTCTTCGCCGCTCGGGACTTGACCTGGTGATGGAACTTGAGCGAAGCCAGTTGGTCTTGGAGCAACCCCACGCTCACACGCAGCTCGGCGATCTCCTCTTTGCGTCGGCCACGGTTCTTCTTTTTCTTCTGCACAGTGGCCGTGGCTGAATCTTGGCTGATCTCTGGTGCCGGACTCGATGGCATTTCGTCGCACGAGAGCACGGTCTCTGGATCGACGTCCAGCCAAAAGTCACCCATGTCCATTGGGAAGAGAAGATCGTCGTGGCAGTCCATTGGCCTCGGTGCACGGGAGATTTGCGAGAAATCACGGGCGCAATCGACGTCAAAACCGCAACTGATCAGTCTTCGCCAGGCGACTCGCTGACCAGAGTCCTTCGTCAACACAAGGCGTTTGTTAAGGGTGGCGTCCATCAGTTCCCGCAGTATACTCATACTATCTTATAAAAGTGATTAGTACACTTGAAGCCAATGAATCATCGATAAAGTACTAGAGTAAGCAATGTTGAGTCCAATGTCTGGGCATTTGCAGTGAAGGGGGTGGGGCTGAACCCCGACTTGGGCAGGACCAGGCTGCACATCTTCCGGTCGGATCCCGTGATTCGTCAGTAGGTGCAACGTTGACCTATTCCTCCATATCATACACAGAGCGGTGACGTCGTGGCGGATGCTTCTCGCAGCCAGTGGCGACGTGAGCCTCCTCTCTCGGGTGATCATGCGCATCTCCTCGTGGAATCCGTCATCCACAAGAGGGACTTGATTCACAATTCCCATATCATGGGTGATAATCATCTTCGATGTGTGTGATCATGCTGTAGTCATCACACTGTTTAGGCTTGTTCGCTGGCTGATTCTGGGTGCTGAAATTTCGGCGGGCATCGACGTTCCCAACTGCGATCTCTCTCGCCAGTTGGTGAAACTTGCCTGATGGGGATGGCGACAGGACGGGATAGAGACGCGGTCGGGACGTCTGGCAGACAAACACGAGAAAACGGATGATTGTCGCGAACACTGAACTGTCCACTGGGTTTGCTCTTCCGGAAAGAACGCGGCTGCATTCACGGGGCGTCAGCGATCGCGTTACCGTCCCGGACCAGCATACTGAGTACTAATCAGTAGTATTTCCAACACCCCGCAAATTTTGATGTCGTCAGGACTAACAAATTTTCTGACTCCGTGATCCCTGGAAATGGGCAGAAGGTGTCCATCTAAACGCGCATGGAACCTACGATTCGATCGGTTTTCGTCTTGGAACAGCACACTCAGAATTCAAACAATCGCACCGCCCAGTAGTTTACAGATAAGGTTACTAAGATGTTAGTCAGGAATGCTACGCTCCTGCTTCCGGCTCGATGATCTCTTGGATGCGCGCGACGCCCTTCCAAGTAGAAGCCATTCCAATCCATCCACACTCAGAACATCAGCGTCGGAGGTGGCTCGAAAGCGGCAAACAATTCTTCGAGCTGGTCGTGGCCACTTACCCTCGAGTCAGCATCATGTGGCGGCGTGTGGAGCGACTGCAGCTGCGCGTCTTTCTTTCGCAGCGTCTTCTTGACCTCCTTCTGTGTGAGTTCGAGCTCCTCTTTGAAATGCACCGCGGCAGCGTCCGCCACAGCGCGGCGATGGAGCGGGTTTGCCTGGCCAGTCTTGATCTGAAACTTCCTGTGGGCATGGACCGAGGTGACCCCCATCGCGTCCATGGGGCTCAGGCGCCACCACTCTTCGTCCTTGAACATGGTCACGTCCAGGATCGAGTCGATGCCCGTCTTGCGCTCAAGCGTCTGTGCCATTTGGTAGATCTCGACGTGGCCCGTGAGCTCGTTGTGGGTTCTGCGCACGAGCTGCGTGCCTTCGTAGGCGATCTCGCCCTGAGACGAGATCGAAAACAGTGACTGGATGTGCTTGTCCGATGCGACATGCTACAACCATGATCATCAGCAACGCCTGATGAGTACGAGGGCGAGCACAATCCAGAAGACGGCGAGACAGTTCGCACGCACCTCGTAGTCCAGCACGAACCGGCTCAGATTCACGCGCGTCGCGAGGTACTGCGTCCAGAGCGCGGCTGCGACGCTCGCGGCCGTCTCATTGAGGAACCTCCACGTCGCGTGCATGTCGATCACGATCGTGTTGGAGGCCGAATCGTCCGTGACGTCACACGAGATGTGGACGTCCTCGCTGGCATCCGAACCGCTCGAGCTCGACGAACGTGACCGTGTCTCAAACGGAGCCTTGCGGGCTGTCCTGCCGATCAGCCGGAAGAGCCGCTGCGTGATCTTGACCTGCCGCGCGAGCGTTACATGAAGCTGCTGGTTCTTTTGCTCCGCCGAGCGGCGCGCGCCGAGCTCGCGTTTGGCTCGACTCTCCCAGGCAGCGATGCTGCGCGTGGCCTGTGAGCGCGCGACGCTGTCGAGCTTGAGTGACTCGAGTTTGTCCTGCAGCGAGACCACTTGGCTCCGCAGCTCAGCGATATCTTCTTTGCGTCGCCCACGGTTCTTCTTCTTCTTGGGCTTGGCCGGCAGCGGCGTCGGCGCGGCCTGTGGACTCGCGACCGACGCCGGACTCTCTGTCATCTGCGACAACTCGTCGCTCGAGAGCGTGTGCTCCGAGTTGATGTCTTCCCACGTCTCCATCGAAAAGTCGAGCAGGTCGGCGTCCATGTCGTCCAGCGCTCGGGAATTTCGCGAACTGACCAGTCTCACAGGGATGGCGCCCCCCTCAACTGACTGAACCAGATACGGTAAGCCAACCGCATCCACCATTTTGCTCCTCAAGATGGGTACAGTCGAGACCCTCTGGCGTGGCGTCTGTCAGGTGCCACTTCCCAGATTAGTCCATGCCGAGAGGATGATTCGTACGAGCCGAAACCCTTCTGGAAGCCCCGTATCCGTTGGGCGGAAGGCTGTGTCGGGACCGAATAGGGGATATCTCTGTCTTGCTTTGCGTTGCCCTCGGCTGATCTCCACAGAAGGCTCGGAAAATGGTACGCTCGGAACCGCTTCTCTGCGTCTCTCCGCACGAGGCAACAGTTGAGCGATTGCGAGTTGTAGAGCCACGCGCCGCAGCGCTCATCCAGTCGCAACCGCTCTCCATTCCAGGGGTCTTCGCTCCAACGTTTTAATCTTCTGTATTAGGTCTCACATTGTGGTCTCCGCGTCGGGGTCCGTTGATACATTGTCGCCGCACCGTTGTCGAGACAGCTCGCTAGCTCCTCGCCCATCCAATACTCGTGGATGGCATCTTGCGGCGGAACGACCGCCTGCTCTAATACTCGCTGCTTCTCATCCGCTGCCCTTCCGCTCTTGATTCCCTGATTGCCCAGCCGTCTCCGGCGAGAACTGGCGCCGCCGCTTGTGGAAATAAGTCCGACGAGTCGCTGTGTGATCTCCGCGTGGCGGGTAAGCGCGACGTGGAGCTGGCGATTGGTCATCTCGGCCGAGCGCCTCGCGCTGGCTTCGTATCGCGCGCGGTTCTCCCACGAGACGCTCTGTCTCGCGCTCGTAGTCGCGTGGCTCAGCGCTCGTAGCGAGTCACGCTTGCCGCGTAGCGAGCCGACGACGTCGCGGAGCTCGGCGATCTCTTGCTTGCGGCGCTTGCGGATCCGCTTCTTCTTGCTGTCAGCCAGCGGAGGAGACTGTGGCGGCGGCAACACGAGACTCTGGTCGCTTCTCTCAACTGGAGAGACTGGAGACGACTCGATTGGCTCGATACTCCATGTCGGCGGAGGGCTCTGGAACAGGTCGAAGAGCACGAGCTCGGACTCGGCGTCTTCCAGCAAAGAGAAGTCGATCCAGTCGGACGCTGGTACTCTCATGGCTACGTTTCGCGCGTGCCGCAAGAGCTGGAAGTGACTCGACAGGGAGGAGACACGCGACGTGGTGGATGCCAGCGTAGGACTTGGGACCAGCCAGGATCGTCTGTCGTCTTCCTTCTTTCTTTCCCGCCACGGGATGCGGTTCGGGAACTCGCGATCGTGTCGTGGGAAGAGACGTGTGGAGGATGACGCGACGCGGTTGCCACCCATCGCAACCATCGCAACTGCTCCGCCTCTCGTATCCACACTTTTTTGGCGTTTCGTGGATGATGGGTGCGGCGAGTGTACTGTGGGATGTGTCAGGCTCGCCGAGAGAAACAGACGGAGACGAGGCTCACGCGTCGTCCCCTTGTGGGGTGGGACTTTGACTCTGTGGGGTTGCGCACGTAGAGATCGGAGATTCACGTGTGTACAGCGAATTGATAAGACTTCAACGTTGAGGTTCGTTGGAGGCAAACGCCTGGCTCGTGGAGACGTAGAACGGTATCAAAAAGCAGAGAAACGCGTCGAATACAATCGTCCGATCGAGTTGGTTTACCAAAAACGCAACTCCACGCGAACGTTTGGAGACCAGAATTCATAAATTACGAGCCAGCTCCACGAGCTGCGCTTAACTGAAGCCCACGTCGTTAGCCAGCGGATCTAGGCTTTGCTGTGTCGAGCTGAACGTCCTGCGGCGGCGTGAGCAGTCGCTCGACACGTGTATTGTCGCCTTCCAGACGCTGCTCGACGACTTCGCGCATCCACTGCTGCTCTTCCTTGAGGTGGACTGACACGGCGTCAGCGAGCCCGCGGCGTTGGAGCTGAGTGGCCTTGGAGGACCGCACGATGAACTGCCGGTCGATGGCAACAACGGAGGAACCAGTAGATTGGTCCTGACCGACACGGAAGAACGTTTCTTCGTCCATTTGCGCCGCGTCGAGCACCGAATCTGTGGAGCACCCAATTGGAACCACTGTGGCCTTGCTCTGAAGAAGAAACTGGCCCGTGATCCCGTCGCGAGAACAACTCGCGAGCTGCGTGCCTCGGAACACGATCCCGTCGCTTGACCGGATCGTGAACCCGGACTGCACGCTGGTATCGCTTGCGGCCAGGATCTGCACAGTGAAAATCGAACTGGATTAGATCTCGTGTACCAGAGATGCTTAGGTCATGAGCAATCGTACCTCGTAATCCACGGAGAAGTGGGTAAGAGCCTGTCGGTCGGCACGGTAGAGCGTCCACAGCGCCGCCTCGACTTCTTGCGTCGAGCTATTCGTAAAGACCCACGTCGACCGCATCCGGATCTCCACGATGCATTCGTTCGCGTGGTCGATCACATCGACCGTCACAGCTGGCGCATTGCTCGTTGCTGGTGGCTGTTGCTCCTTGACGGGGCTCGACGGCGCTGACGCTGGACGCGGCGTCTGCACGCTGCTGCGCTTGGCGACGAGTCGCAAGAGCCGCTGCGTGATCTTGACGTGGCGCGCGAGCGTCGTGTGGAGCCAAACGTTCTTGTCCTCGGCGTGGCGCCGCGCTCGCAGCTCGCGCTTGGCCAGGTTCTCCCACGCGACGACTGTGCTGGCCGCCTCGGCCTTGGCCTGGTTCTGCAACTTGAGCGATCCCAGCGTATCCTCCAGTGTCGTGACCTGCGACCGGAGCGCGATGATTTCCTCTCTCCGCCGCCCACGGTTCTTCTTCTTCTTGGGCGGCTTCTCCACGACCGGCGCCTGGTCGTTCGCTGGTGGTGGCTGCGGCTCGAAGGTCTTGGCCAGGTCGTCATGCACGGGCTGGTCCTGCCAGTTCTCGAGCATGTCGAGCGCGAAGTCGAGCAGCTCGGGGTCGTCGGCAAGCCAACTCATGGTCTCAGCGACTGGCGTCGAATCCTGAAATGGACGTACGCCATCAGCTGCATCGAGTTGTGTGCCATTGGCAGATGAAGAGAAGTGGGCGACTAAATTTTGGGACACGCAGCATACTACAGTGTACCTCTTGACTCAGAGAGACCTATCATTGTTGACCAGCTGGAGCCAATCGCCGTCTCGCGATCCGCCTGATTCGTCGTAGAGACTCAACGGCGTGCTTCCGTCGCTTGGTGCGATTCGCAATCGCGTCGCGCAACAAGAATTGCATTCATTCCCAGTGGGTGCGTCAAGCGACACGAGCCCGACGAGACATGAGCCACAGATCCACCTTCACAGCCTCTTTACACGTCTACGATCCGAATCTCTTCTCTTCCGCCCGTCAGAAAACGACGAGGGCGGCGTGGGACGCGAGCGCCAAGTTCACTGGCCGCAGGCGACACGCAACCAAACGCGTCACATCACGAACGCCCAGTCAGGCTCCACGTAGAGAAGGTCATCGAGGTCGTCCACGCGATCTCGCGGCGGCGTGGAGAGCTCCTCGAAGGGCCCGTCTTTCCTCGACAGCTCGTCGCGAACCGCTTTGTGAAGCCACTCGAGCTCGCTCTTGATGTGGACGCTCACGGCGTCGGCAACGCCGCGGCGGTGGAGCGGACTCGCTCCATGTGTGGCCACCTCCGAGTGTCTCGTCACGGCGACCGTGGCCATGCCGGTAGCATCCAGCCCAACGCGGTACCGAGAGTCTTCGTCAAGCATTGATGCGTCCAGGATCGAGTCGATCGATCTTGTGGCCGTCCGGCAGCGTGCGCGCCAACAACTGGATTTCCAGGTCGCCCGTGGTCTCGTCCCGCGACGAGATCGCCTTGTGCGCGCCCTTTGAACGAAAGGCCGTCGGCGGACGAGATCGCGAAGCCCATGGATTCGTCATTGGAGGCAACCAGCGTGATGGTCTGGTCGTCCCAGGACTCAACCAGCTCGGCTGCATAGTCCAGCAAATAGGTTTCGTCTTGGAGCCAACTCATGTTTGGTACGCAGCTCAAGACAGACAATGAGGTCGTCACGAGAAGCCCTGAACGGGGGAAAGCGAGTCAGCCCAGCACATGTTTCTGCAGTACATTGACGTCCTCTCGGATTGACGATGCGAGAATCCAGACGGACCCGCGCCCACTACTTCCCGTACTTCCAAGGTAAATCATCATCGGAGACTTTCCACCTGGCGCGAGTGAAACGGAAGTGGCGATTGCCACGCATCGGGTAACGATTGGTGGCTGCACTGCTGGCTCGGAAGGACATCTCCCCCTTTGCCCATCGCTGTGAAATCCAGTGCGCATGCAGTCCAGGCCAACGCTGTCAAGGGTTGAAGAATAGTCTGCCGAGAGATGTAAAGCCATCGAGTCCATCCGGGATCCAATGCACTGTACTCATACTACCTTTTTGCATTAGACAGCCATCCGTTGTCACACGCGCAAGGCATTGTGTGTGTGTTTGAATAGTGTGCAAGCTGACGACAACTCTTGCGGAGGATGGACATAATATATACTGGGAAGTCAGCTGCGTCTGAATCTTAAACGTGATAAGTTTGCTACAACCGACCATTGTCCGCCAAACTGATTGCAGTGACAGCACGCGTAGGTCGGACAGCAATGGCGTCCGACCAGCAATGCTGTCCGACCTCCGCCACCATCGCTTCTACACGTACTGGCTTGCCAGCTCGCGCGGGTGTTTGATTGGGCCGTTTTATGTGCAATGTCGTGAAGGCTTCCTTGGGTAGACCGCAGTTTCCTCCCAAGTGCAACTTGTACTGTATCGTGGAGACCACCGCGACGGCAAGCTACGAGCGACTGAAACCAATGCTTCCCGTCGGTTCCGACAGCCTTCCGAGATCGTTTGAGCTTGAGAGTTCGGACGGAACATTCCGCCGATTTCGTGACGGCTAGATCGATTGGCGGTGGAGCTCGCCCCTTCCATGCTGCTGAGCTCGAGAAGGAGATCGTCGCGGAACTTGGCAGAACTCGATCGCGACATGAAGTCCTGTCCGCCTTTTCTCTAAAATGGCAGCTTGGTATTAGGCTGACCGTCCGACTTTCTGGTATTCCAGACTGTATCCAGGGCTCAAAATCACACGCGAACAACTGAGAGATCAACAGCAAGGGATGCACAAGCAGAAAACTATTAACTCATCTACATTACAGAGCCTCGTAGCGAGGAGGAACACGCGCCGACGCGGCTGCTCGATGGCTTCACAACTTCTGTCTTTTGAGCATCCTCTGGTTCGAGTTTCAGTTCGCCTGTCACATCGACGGGGCTGGGCAACGCGCTGCGCCGGCTGCAGTCGAGAACGACGTACCCGCTGGACTTCCGTCGATGAGGCGTCATGAGCAGGTTCTCCATTGTTTGCACGTTCCACGCCACATTGTCTTTCATTCGTGACGCGATCGATTCGCATGAGAGGTACGCCAACGAGCCGGTCTTGGTGTTATCGCCCTTGGCTTGGACACGACGATGCCAGTGGACTTGAGTCAACGGACTTGTCGTCGTGCCATCTTCTGTGCTTGAAGGTATGCCGCGATGGATTTCCGTGCACTTTAGGAAACCGTCACCGTAGAAGAGGAATGGATGCCCGTCCATTTTGAGCACGTCTGAGACCATCTTGGAGATGACGTACTCGATTCCTTTGGTGTCTTTCGGCTTGTACCGCCGCGTCGCAATCTGTCCTTGCATGCAGCCTTCAGGCGTGTTGCCCAGTGCCATGGCTGCGAATAGTGACACCATGGACGAAGGGTCGACGACGAGGTCTTTGAATTGGTAGATGCGTTCGTGGGACGACATGCGCGTCGTGTGGTACCACAGCGCGTCAGCCACGCGGTCCACCGAGAACGGCAGCACCATCGAAACGTCCAGTGCCACGACAAAGCTCTCGTCTCCGTCTTCTTCGACTTTGAGCTCCTGGAAGTCGCGCCGCCCGGACGAAAAACACGGGCGAGAAAACATGCGCGGCGCCAGCGTATACAGCCTGTCAACCTCGGCAAGGTGGTCCTCAATACTCAGCGACTGCCAGTCAAAGTCGGGCGAGTCGATCGGGCTCTGCGGCAGTAACCCCTACAAGCAAAAGCATCAGCAGGAGCACCCGCGAACATTCGAGAAGCCACGGCCACCGTACCACGCTCGTCGTCAGCGCTCGCCGCGTCTTCGCCAGCAGCTGCTGCGCGATCTTGGCCTGGAAGCCCACGACACCACGAAGCGATTCGTTGGACCGCATCGCCTGCTCTCGCTGGGCGCGCTGTCTCTGTGCGAGTCCTTCCCACGCCGACTTGAGGTCTGCTCTGTCCGAGCCGCTGCCGTCGCCATCGTCGTCCTCCGCCTCTTCGAGCACGACGCGGAGGCGCTGGGCCTGCTCGAGCTGCCTTGCGAGCTCGGCTTCTTGCTGGCGCAGCGCCTGGATCTCAAGCTTGCGGCGGTTGCAGCCCGTGTAGGGACCCGGCGTCACGTGGAGAGGCGTCGCCGTCGCGCGTCGTCGTGGAGGCCGCGCCGACGGCGCCGGAGGAAGCTCTTGCGGCGCGCCGTCGGCGTCGAAGAGGAAGCCAAAGTCGAACTCGAAGTCGTCGATGACGGAGAGCGCGGCGCGCAGCGATGACGCGTCGTCGCGGGCGTCCATGGGCGTCTTGGGGGGGAGTTGCGTCGTGCCCGGTCAGCTGGTGGCCCGCCTCACCAACAGCTCCTCCAAGCGTAATCATCGCGAAACAGACCAGAATCAGATCCAGAAGATAACCAAACCAATTATGTACCCGAGGTTGGCAGGTACAAAAGAAGAGTATATTGAGGATGAGGGGTGCTGACCATTGATTTAGCGGTAGCAGATGATGACTTCGGAATAAGTCGGTGGTCGTGGGATGGCGATGAGTACAGGCGAGATCGTTCGTAACAGGACTCGACGCCTGTGGAGCTCTCGTCTTCCCCACTTTCTGAGGATTTCCAGCCAAGCCTGACGTCAGAAAAGCCCCATTTTACACTTTTCAACCGCACGGTCTCCGCTCTGCGCCAGGTCGTCAAAGTAGCTGCTGTCCAGCACGACGAATCCGCCGCCGCGCAAGCGACGTTATGGCTGCATCAAGGAATTCTCCACGGCCTGCAAGTTCCAAACGACGTTCTGCATCATGCGCTTGACGATCGAATCGGACGAGAGGTGAGGTACTGGACGCGTCTTTGGCGAGTTGCTCTTGGCGTGGACAACGCGATGCCAGTGGACCTGCGTCAACGGACTCGTGGTCACACCATCTCCCAGGCTGGACGGAACCCCGCGATGGACCTCGGTGCATTTCAGAAAGCCGTCGCCGTAAAAGGCAAACGGCCCGCCGTGCACGTTCTTGTTATCGGAGACCATCTTGGACACGATAAACTCCACGCCGCTCGACTCTGTTGGTTTGTATCGCCGCGTGGCGATCTGTCCGTGCATGCAGCCTTCAGGTCTGTAACATTGGGAGACGCCGCCGAAGAGCGAGACCAGGGATGAAGAATCGGCGGCCAGGTCTTTGAACACGTAGAGACGCTCGTGTGCTGACATGCGTGTCGTATGGAGCCACAGAGCGTCGGCCACGCGGTCCACGGAGAACGGCAGCACCATCGCGACGTTCAGCGTCACCACAAAGCCTTCTTCTCCGTCTCCGTTCACTTGGAGCTCCTGAAAGCTGCGGCGGCCAGACGAGAAACATGGTCGTGCGAAGACGCGCGGCGCGAGCGCGAACAGCTTCTCGACCTGAGCTAGGTGATCCTCAACACTAAGCGACTGCCAATCAAATGTCGGCGAGACAAATTGCTGTGGTATCAACCCCTTCATCCCCATGTCAGCACCGAATCGCAACAAAACAAGTGGCGGAAAGAGAGACCACGCACATTTGCCAACGCACGCCGTGTCTTTAGCATGATTTGCTGCGAGATCTTGGCGTGGGTGCCCACGACGTCTCGCAGCAACTCGTTTTCTTGCGTTGCTTGCTCGCATTGGAGACGCTGCCGCCTCGCGAGTTCCTCCCACACCGCTTTGAGGTCTGATTCATTCACTTCATTCTCGGCATCGACACGTCGCTTAGAGATTTCGAGCTGCCGTGCGAGTTCTGCCTCTTGTTTGCGCAGCGCCCGGATCTCCAGTTTGCGGCGGTTGTGGCCTGCATACGGATCCGGAGTCACGGGCAGTGGCGTCGACGTTGCGCGCCGTCGGGTCGGCCGTGCAGGTGGCGTTTGGTTGGACGCGTTTTCATCGAAGAGGAAGGCGAAGTCAAAATCAAACTCTTCAAAGACGAAGAGCGCAGCGCGCAGCGAGTCGGCGTCGTCGTGGTCCAGCGGAGCGTCCATGGGGCAGGAGGGTTTTCAGCGTTTGAATGCCAGCTCTAATATTCGGCATGTTGAGGGGGAGACAGCTGTCCTGTCTTGTGCACAGCAGTGATAGGAAGCACTAACAAAGTATACTGTTAGAAAACGCTGATGGTGCTGACTATCTTGAAACACTGATCAACTGATTATGAGCTGTTTGAGATAATGGGTGTCTGTGGAGCTTGTCCCAAACTCTTCTCTCGCGGCAGCGCAAGACTCCCTAGCTTGACAACCTAGAACCCCGAACCAGGTATGTTTGTCGCAAACTGGAGCGGTTGTCACAATCCACACATAGCAGGAAAGCATCCAGGAGGTTGGGATGAAATGAAACCATGGTGTTCCAGGTGTTGCTCCAATTACGACCGGCGGGTGGTCATGCTCTTAGGACATCCTCTGAGGACACAAAGTTCAGTAGACAAAAAGTTGAGATGGAATGGGACACTAGGTTTCATCCACTTCGTCTTCATTAACCTGGCCTCCAAACCTCCGGTCGACAAGGCTTGTGACGTCAAAACCGAGCCGAATGTACAGTTTCTCCCTCCAGACCTTCGTTTTTGATGGATTTCTGTGCTTGATGTGTCAGGAAACCTTCGCGTGACTCACCGGTGAACGACGTGTGATTATACTACGTAGTAGTGACTTGATGAGTGACGAAATCGCAGGATATTTAACTGCGATTGCGCCGACGTGGTCTCACCAAGGAATTCTCCACGGCCTGCAAGTTCCAGACCACGCTCTGCTTCATCCGCCTAATGATCGACTCGGGAGAGAGATGTGGCACTGGCCGGGTTTTCGCATCGATACTCTTGACGTGAACGACGCGATGGCAGAGTATCTGGGTCAGTGAACTCGTCGTCGAATCATCATCTACCCAAGATGGAACCCTTCGGTGGATTGCTCTACAGCGTAGGAAGCCGTCGCCAAAAAAGGCGAATGGCCCGCCGTTCTTGTTGTGAATATCGGAGACCACGTTCGAGATGATAAACTCCACCCCTGGAGTTTGCTCTGGCCTATACCGCCGTGTCGCGATCTGTCCATGCATGCAACCTTCGATGGTCGTCCCGAGCGATACCCCGGCGAATAGCGACGTTGTGGATGAGGGGCTGACCTCGAGGTCTTTGAAGACGTAGCAGCGCTCGTGTGCCGACATGCGCGTCGAGTGGTGCCACATTTCACTAACCACATTGTCGAGTGAGAACGGCAGCATCATCGCGACATCAAGCGTCACAATGAAGCCAGCTTCTCCGTCTTCCTCGACTTGAAGTTCCTGGACGTCGTGGCGGCCTGACGAGAAACACGCTCGAGAAAATATGCGTGGCGCCTGCGCGTACAGTTTGTCGGCTTGGGCCAGGTGGTCATCGACGCTAAGCGACTGTCAGTCAAACGATGGCGAGACAGTCCAGTGTTGCGGTGTCAATCCCTTCACAATCCACAAAGAAAGCAGCGCCGTGAGATCCTCGAAAAAAAAACAGGAAACGGCGAGAGGTCACTCGCAGTCACCAAGGCTCGCCGCGTCTTCAGTACCAGCTGCTGGGAGATCTTTGCGTAAACGGCCACGGCGTCGCGCAATAACCCATTTTCTTGCGTCGCTTGCTCGCTTTGGGGTTGCTGCCGCCGTGCGAGGTCTTCCCACACAGCTTTAAGGTTTAAATCGCTCGCATCGTCAGCTTCAGTCTCCTCGACGACAAGCCTCTTGGCCATCTCAAGCTGTCGAGATAAATCTACATGTTGCTTGCGCAGCGCCTGAATCTCCAGCTTGCGGCGGTCGCGACCCTTGTACGGACCTGGCGTGACTGGCAGATGCATCGATGGCGTGCGCAGTCGAGCTGGTCGCGACGACTGCGCCTCTTCGAGATCGTTGGCATCCGCGTCGAAGAGGAAGGCAAAGTCGAAGTCGAGTCGTCGAGCGTGGAGAGCGCGACGCGCAGCGACGCCGCGTCGTCGTGGGTGAGCGAGACGTTCATACCTGTAGGAGTATAGCTCAGACAACTGCTCATTCGGCTTGAGAGACAGGTGTCCTGTCCCATGCACAGACGAAAACGGAACTACATCAGTATACTGATCCTGACCAACTCCAGTACAGTATTGCTGTCGAAACTTTCAACTCCTGCGCCTGTAACTACTGATATAACGTCGTGGGATGGGCTGCGTCTCGCGGGCTTTTTGGTTCAAAACTCCTCCAGTTTCTGCCATCTCGTGCCAAGTCCATGACGTTTCGGCTCTAGGGATGGGAGAGGATGCTTTTGTTTCTCAAGATCTTTCCTGCCCACTTGGAGTCGACAGGTCTTGATATGACAAGCTAACGAAGGCGATTCAGCGTCATCTTGCTACTCAGACATCGTGTCGCGAGGTCTGGAGAGCAAGGGCTCCTTTAGGACTCTCGAAGTCGATACATTAGCCATTCTGCTACGAGAAGAGACGGAGAGACACTAGCTTGATCAAAGTGAACAGCAGGCTGCAGAATTTCGATTGTGTCCCTCCATCGCAGCGGCCAACAGAGTGTTGCCACACTCGGTGTGCCATTGTTGATTAAACGCTGGTAGCCTCGTGTCAGCAACGTCGTTCTCAAGCCCAAGACTCGTCAATCACTGACTCAATCACGGACAGGTGCGAATTACTAACTGCGTACTGAGCTTGAGAGAGAGAGAGAGAGGAATGCCGCGTACATTTTGGCGTCAACAGAAGAGATGAATGTCTAGACCATTCGAGTTTTAAAACTGTTGAAGCATCGTAGCAAAGTCGGTTGCATGGTTTGTGCATTTTTGATGGGAGTAATAGTGACTCTATCCCTTGTGACAGATGCTGTCAATGTTTCATTGTGCATCCGCATGACAAAAAGGACTCACCGTGCAAGGCTAGAATGCTTCGCCACATCAGCTTTCGTCAACTCCAGACGGAGCCCTCGTCCATTATTGTACACGTACGTTCCAATCCAGGTTGTCCACAGGAGAAATCTCAGTGCCGACGGTATGAGCTGGACGTAGACCACGAATGCACCATATTCATACAGGCAACACCCCAAACAGCTTTAGCCTATGCCCGAGAGTTGAGGAGTAGAGACTCGACCGTCTCGTGCTTAAACTGGATTTCTTGGGTGAGCTGATCGAGAAGGAAGTCAGTCAGCACGCCCGCGTTGCGATGGCTGGTTGGGGATGTCTCGGAGTCGAACGTGAGACGAAATCGGCGGTTCGATTGGACCACAGCCAAGGCACCACCGTCAGTTTGCTCGGTGAGCGAACTGACCGGCAAAACGCGAAGCCAACCGTCCTCTTGCATAAACATGTTCTCCATTCCACCAGCATGAGGCTCCGAGAACATGTTCCACACAATCGCGGGGCCTCTCTCGCGTGTTGCTGGGAACCTCTTGTTCACCGCCTTGCCATCAAAAGTCCCCTTCAGAGAACCGATATTTGCAGTAGCCGTAAAGTGGGCGGAAAAGGTATCCTCGGTCACGTTGACAACCTGTCTCACAACATTTCACGTGAAGCCACTCCCAATTGCACATTGAGCTAATCGGCTCTCACCGTCGTTGACTGGGACGGGCACTGCTTTTCATCCAATTTCTTCGCCATGTACGCCCACATCGCATCCATAACTTCACCCACGCCGAAAGGAAGCGCCCACGCATCTCGGAACTCGATCACAACCTCATCATCGCTTCGATCCATCACCTCCACGTCTATGAACTTCAAGGTGCCATCATGGAACTTCGAGAATCTAAACGCGCCTTCCATCTCATGGTAGTTCTCTTCGATCCGGGCAATTTGGTCCTCTTCAGATGTACCGAGGCTAATGTTCATTGGTAGTTTCGGTTTCTTGGCAGTGGGGAACGACTCGTCCTCCTAAACACACCACAAAAGCAATTAAATGACAACCAGCGATCAGTCAACGCTCCGTCATGTACCGCACCTCGATGCGTTTCGCCTTCTGCATGAGCTTGATGAGGCCTCGCGCGACTTTCATCTGTGTCTCTAGCAGTCCTTTCAGCTTGGCTTGCTCAAATTCGGCCTTCTGGCGCAATTTCTGTTGTCGGCCAGCAATATCCTGCCACATGACAGCGAGCGCGGCGTCCACTCCGTTCGTTCTCATCGCCACCGCTCCTTCGCCTCCGTCGACCTTTTGTACCTGCAGCGTGGCGAGTTGCGCCTCCATCTCCTTGACTTTGTCTCGCAGGTAAATGATCTCTTCGCGCCGCTTATGGCGGGTCGACGACACAGTCGACGGCTTCAGCTCTCGCGTCGGGTCGCTTCGACTAGTCGGTGCTCGGGTCGTCGTCACATTCGCCGTGGGCTTCTTCACGGGCGACGGCGGTCCCTGGAAACCAACCGGCTCGTCGCCACCGTCTTCACTGCCGCCTTCGCCGTCGTTCTCGTCGTTCGCGCTGTCGGTCTCCTCCGTCGCCGGCGACGATACCACGGGCACGCCGTTCACGGAGCTCTCGCCGTCCCACGACTCGATGATCTCGAGCGCCGCGCGCAGCAGCTCCGGGTCTTCTTCGAACCAGCTCATGGTTATGCCGTCTGACGAAGGTCTATGCTGACCACGTTCACCTGCGTAAGACAATGGGAAGCGTTCTAGTTACCACATAACAGAGGTGATTAGTCGGTGACCTTCACTCCGTCGCGCAATCACGCAGTTCACTCGGCTGTCTCTTTGACGACGCATCAGAGACGGCAACTCCCGTGTTCTTTGCTGTCCCTTCGAGGAAGCTGTCCCATGAGGTGACACCCAGGCCAACCCACTCAACGATTATCTCATAACGTGCGTACGTGTACTGTCTCGACGGCATTCTCACCGCGTTCGAGACCTTAGCAGAAGCGTCTCTACAGTGTCGTGCTTGAGCTCCATATCCTCTTTGAGTTTGTCGAGCACCATGCTGGTGAGGGCACCTGCAGTCTCTTTCGCGTCGGTTCCATATTTGTCGAATTGCATATGGAACCGCTGGCTACACTGCACTTGAGTCATGTGGTTGCCTCGAACCTCTTGCTTGAGCGAAGAAATTGACAGAACTCGGATGCAAGAATCCTCGTCCATGTGCATCCCGTCCATATCGCCGGGGCGTGTAGGGTTTGGCTCTACTTTCATGCTTGTAATAATTGCCGCAGGCTGATCGCTCTGAAGTCCTCCTTGAAACTTCTTTACAACCACTTGCCCGTTGTATGTTGCCGTCAAACACCCTAACGTTGACGTTGCGGTGAACCGTGAAACGAGTGCATTTCCTTCCGAGCTGATCCGGGAGTCCTGCATTCATAACGAAAGTCAGAATCCTAATCGATTTGACGCGTTGTCGTCTGATGGGGCACCTACCACTGTATGGCCCGGTTGATTCCACTTCTCGTTATTCTTCTTGAGCGTATACTCCCACAAAGCATCCAAGACACGATCCACTTCAAATGGTACGGTCCAAGCCTCTCGGAACTCAATGATGACTTCTTCTTCCTGGTCATCGGTGACCTTGATGTCCACAAACTTGATGGTGCCGTCGTGGAATTTAGGGTAGTTGAATGAAGCAGCAAGGCTGCGATATATCTGCTCGACGCGCTCGATCTGGTCCTCCTCGCTGAGAAGCAGCGGGATGCCGGCCATGATTCGGTGTCGTTTCGGTGTCGGGAACGCTTCATCTTCCTCCATGCGTCTCGCTTTCTGCATCAGTTTCATCAGTCCTTGCGCGACTTTCATCTGAGTCTCAAGCAACTTTCTCAGCTTGGCCTGGTCGAGCTCCGACTTTTGCCGCAGTCGCTGCTGGCGATTCGCAATACCATGCCACATCAAAGTCAGCGCTTGATCCATTCCATTGGGGCCGCCAGCTCTTCCCACGTGCTCTTTCTTGACATTCTCGAGCGAGGCCAGCTGAGCCTCCATCTCCTTGACTTTGTCTCGCAGGTAAATAATCTCTTCACGGCGGCGGTGGCGCGTGGACGCGACCGTCGACGGCTTGAGCCTTCGCTGCGTGGCTTGCTTGGCAGTCACCACGGGTTTGACCTCGAGCGCTGGCAGTCGCATGGTCACGAGCAGACTCGAGTCGTCGCCCGAGTCCTCCTCGCCGTCGTTGGGGCTGTCGGTGGCGTCGGAGGACGGCGACGCGACCGTGACGCTCTCGAGCGCGCCGCCGTCGTCCCACGTCTCGATGATCTCGAGCGCCGCACGTAGCAGCTCCGGGTCGTCGGCGAGCCACGCTGTTGATTCCATGTTCCCAAGTGACTCCACGAGAGACATGGAAGGGAAACCCCCTTGCAAAACGATATAGTCGATTGAGAGGAATAGACCATCACTCAGACGCGATGATTACGCGAAGACCTCAGTTCTGTGATTTTCCATAACTTGATATGCTCGAAGAGAGGCTACGATGGATCGATGTTGAGATGGAGCCGAGGCACGCGATCTGCTCAGCGCGACCATGCGCTCACCAATGAGACGCCAATTAATGGGTCCGCACTGGCGACAACTCCGCGAGCGACGAGAGCGGGAGGAGACTCTGGTGCCAGTTACAAACCCGACAATTCGCCACGACAGCTGATCTGCACGTGGCAATCAGCGGCCGTCCATTCGGCGATTTCGACACAGGAAGACCATGGCGAAGCCCACGGCCGACGTGGATATGCACGCACTGCGCGCCGAGATGCAGCGCGCGCTGGACGTAGCCGCGCATCTCTGCGACCGCTTGCGGCAGCTCAGTGTGCCGTCCCGACAGCTCCACGACCGGC